>PVJH01008384.1:54702-85818 GCA_004026705.1 Nesogale talazaci
ATGTGGTTTTTTTTTTTTTTTTGCTTCTGAATTTTGATGCTATCGAAGAAGAGCCACTCCACAAAGAACTGCCGAGTGCACACACCCAGCAGAGAGACGAACGCAGCCTGTTTCTCGTAAGTGAGGAGAGCGAGACATCTACTTGCTAACTTCCCTCCCCTTTATCAGGACAGACTAGGGGGCAGCAAGCTTCTGAGACAGAGGAGCCAGCCCTGTCCCTCACAGCGCTTTTAAAATGCTTTGAGAGCCCCGATGTTTCCACAAATGAACGAAATCACCATGACTAGAATATGAGCCTTCACATGTTCTCTATTTAACTTGAGAGTCACGTGTCTGTTCAGAATGAGCCACGTGTGGCCCTAGAGCCTCAGTCTGTGCCCATCGAGAAAGACCAAAGGTTAACACAGGTGTCGTGCTTACTAGTGGGTCAGAGTGTCCTCTGTGCAGAAGGAGTTGTCCCCTGACACCTCTTTCTTGAATCAGAAGGCATCGTCCTTCAAGGGCTAAGCTCACTCCATGGAATGACTAGAATTTCCACAGGTCTCAGGCAAAAAAAAAAAAAAAAAAAAACACACACCCTGCTCTTCAATCTGATTCTCACCGAATGAGGCTTCTTTAAATCAGCTGCTCAACTACTGACTCACACAGCCCCATTGTGAGCTGGGCTTCCGTTGGCCGTCTCCATGGTGATGGCAGACCAGCCTCGACCCAGCTCTCCAGAAAGCCCTGCATGAGGCTGTGGCAGTTTCCTGGCAGAAGGGCCGATGTTCCTGCCTATAAGCCTCTGTGAGCAGGTTAATGAAAAGATCCTTTACGTGGACACATAGCCTGTCAGGAAGGTACTGGCGCGCCCACTCTGATCACTGGAACTCTGAATGCAGCATGGTGATGGAGCGTAGAAGCAGAATAAGAGCCAACACAGGAGATGCGTAGCTAAAGAAGAGACCAAACTGAACAAAGAATAGATATCATGGTGGATAGAGTATCAAAAGAACCCTCAAAAACAAAACACATTGCCGACTCCTCTTGAGCCCAGAGGACGAGGTGGAACTTCTCCTGTGAGTTGCTGAGACTGTAACTCTGCAGAAACCCCAGAGTCCCTGGTGGTTTCGAACTGCTGACCTGCAATTAGAAGCCCAGCTCACCACCAGGCCATGTACGAGGACACCCTCCTTGAAACGACTTGACCCAGAATGAACCCAGACATGTCTGCCTTCATGGATCAAGGCAGAGGCTAGTTCTGTTAAGCTCAGGTGATCCATGGGCTGAAGCCAGCTTGGTGACAGCCTACAACCAAGACATCTCTGGGAATGGCATGTCCTCTTGGAAACGTCAGGGATTTTGAGATGACTCTGGGCACCATCTCTCCTCCCCTTCGCATCCATACCACCACCGGGATTTTCATGAAGAAGATCCTTCCAGATGGTCCACGTGTCTCCATCTCCACTCTTCTTACGCCAGCCCATGTCACTGTTATTTCCCCAGAAAGGGAGCGGAAGGTGCCCTGCTGTAGGTGCTAGCCAGAAGGTTGGCCGTTAGAACCCACCCAGTAGCTCTATTGGGGAGAGCCCTGGTGCCCTGCTTCCACAAAAACCACAGCCTAGAGAACCCTGTGGGACAAGTCTACTTGATCACAATGTGTCGCTATGAATCGAATTGATGCCACAGAACAATAGCAAGAGCATCTCACTTCCTTAAAACCAGCCTCCGTCTGGGTCACTCAGAACTTGCCAAGTGCCATGGCCAGTGGACCAAAGTGTTCATTACCACCTTCAAGTCTGATGAAAATTGTTTGGATGAGACAAAGCAGAATGTATTCTTAGCTCAGTAATGGACCGAGAGTGGCCCTCTCTGATCAGAAAATGCAGAGCACTGGATAGTCTCCAAGAAGATTTCGTATGCCAGAGCTCCCAAACTCTCTTTACCCTGTTCATCTGATAATGTCTGTCTGTCTTTCATTTATTCCTTCCTTCCCTCCTCCTGTTCCCTCCACCCTACTCCAAAACAGATAGCCAGCCTTTCTTCAGGGTGACCTCGAGGTATGCTAGAATCTCCCATCTTTGTCTAGCAGTTGGGTCTGTCAACCCCTTGCACCACCATGAATTTCTATGGTAAATAAAATCAAGTTATATAGTGGGATGTATCACAGCCATAAAAATCATGATTCTGAAAAATAAATAAACAAATCATGATTCTGAATCTTTTCACTAATACAGAAAATATCCCATGGCTTAAAGACATTAGAAAACAGTCAAATCTTGTTTTTGAAATCTATCTATACTTGTATTTCTCGTAGGGAGAAAATGCATCGGAATATTCATAGCACCTGTGAGACGATAGACTTGCAATTAGATTCTCATAATCCTACTTTTATTTTATTTTTTAATCATTTTATTAGGAACTCGTACATCGTTTTTCACAATACATAAATAAACATACCGTGCCAGGCACCCTCACATGTCCCCTTCTATTATCGTTCTCCAATCGTCTGCCTTTTCCCTTGAGCCCCTAGTATCGGCTTTTCCATCCCTTCCCCTCTTTCCTGCTCTCTCCTCCCCTCCAACCCTGAACACTTTATACATTCTTGTTCTGCCCTACCTTACACTGTCCGACCTCTCCCCCCACCTCCTCCCCTGATGCCCGTCCTTCCAATAGGAGCTTATGTGTATATCCTTGCCATTGGTTTCGTCTCTCTACCCCACCTTCTCTCCACCCTTCCAGCAGCTCCACTCTAATCATTGACCCAAAGATATGGTTTCCCCATATCTCCAGCTCCCCTCTCTACTAGTGTCCCTTCTCCAGTCCATCTGGATTTGTAAGGTAGAGTTGGGACCATGATGGTTGGGGTGGGGGGAGGAAGGCTTCAGGAACTAGAGGGAACTTGTATGCATCATCACTGCCCAGCTGCCCCTTGACTGGTGGTCTCCCCTTGACTCCCCTGTAAAGGGGTGACCAATTACCCACCAGTGGGCCTTAGGTCCCCACCCTGCTCTCCTCCTCCTATGTAATGATGTGATTCTTGTTCTTTGGTGCTCGATATCTGCTCCCTTCGGGCCCTCTTGATCACGCATGCTGGTGTGCTTCTTCCATGTGGGCTTTGCTGTTTCTATGCTGAATGGTGACTCGATTATCTTCAAGTCTTTGAGACTGTAGGCATTCAACCATTTGATAGCTGGGCACCATCGTTTCTTCTACTCTGTTTGCCTTTGTATCCATTTGTCTTCATCAATATCGGGAGTCAATTGGTCCATTGATTTTTGTTCTTTGATACCTGATTGTTTCAGCACCTCATGATCGCACAGGTAAGTGATCTTCTTTTATGGTGGGTTTTGTTGCTGCTGAGCTAGATGGCTGCTTGTTTGTGCTCAAGCCTTTAAGACCCTGGGTGCTATATCTTTTTGATCTGCTTCCTTCACCACTCTTGCTCATGCTCCCACATGTCCTCAGTGGGTACCTTAGGGATGTGTGCACACAGTGGTATATGTTTTTTCCCCATTTGATGTCTATTGCCTAGACCTTTCACCACTTTCACCACCATGTTACCACACTGGCTGTTGTGCTGCTTCTGTGTGGCTGTGGTCTCTTCCCAGGTAAATGGTCTATTGTTTATCTTCAGGCTTTCAAGACCCAGATATATCGCTTGATGGCTGGGCACCATCAACTTTCTTCACCACATTTGTTTGTGCACTCATTTTACTTCAGTGATCATGTTGGGCCAGTGAGCCTTGAGGAATGCCAGATTCATAGAATAAAGTGTTCTGGCATTGAGGGAGCACCAGGGTGAGGGCCCAAGGTCCACTTGCTACCATAATATTTGGCCTATAGATATGTTATTAAATTTATTCCCATCTTATAATACATAGCTGTATTTATGTATGGACATACCTTTGTTAGACCTCTGCAAGTGCCCTTTGCCTTCTAGCTCTTTCCTCTATTTCCTTCCATCTCCCTCCTGTCCTACCATCATGTTCCACCTTCATTGGCATTTCATTGCTTTCTCACAGATTCCTTGTCCTTGCTTAATCCGGACAAGACCTCCCACACCCTCCTTTCCATCGATTCCCAACCACTTGTTGCTCCCCCTCCCCATCCATGTGTTTGTCCCCACCTACTTTTATTTTTTATCTGTCTCTAAAGTAATATGTAAAAATGATACAGAGTCAAGACATATTAACATTTCATAAGCATAACAAAAATATGAAGGATGATAAACCATGCCAAAAAATTATCCAAGAAGTCCCTAGCACCAAAAAGATCCCCCAACCCTAGACCCTCTTCATCAGACACACGGGAGATCAAGTGCAATAGAAATGGATGATAATCCTGAAACCCTGAGCTTCAAAGGAAAGAATGGTGATGTGGACTGAGTGCTGATAAGGAGGTGTGGAACAAAAAGGGTGGGAGAGGACACAGGTGCAGGCCTGGCTCTGCATGACCATCCAGGACTTTCATAAGCAGCATTAGTTTCCTAGTGCTGCTGTAACAAATGATCGTTGGTTGGTTGACTTGAGAGCAGCAAAAACAGATTCTCTCCATTGGAGAGGCCATGACTCAGATATCAAAGTGATAGTGAGGCTCAACCTTTCTGGAAGCCCCAGGGGAGAACTATTCCATGCCTCTCTATTAGTCTCTATTGGCTGTCATCAACCCTGGGTATTTCTCATCGGACACAGGAGTCACTCTAATCTCCACATCCACCATCTCGTGGTCTTCTGTCCTTCGTGTGTCTTCAAATTCCCCTCTCCATGTAAAAAATGACAGTCCCTGGATTCAGGGCCCATTTGTTTAAAATGACACCAATTATATTGGATTAGGGACAGCCTTACTCCAACATGACCTTAACTCCACTTAATTCTAGGTGCTAGAGGAATGGGGATTAGGGGTGGAGCATACCTCTTGGGGGGGCTCAGAATTGAACCCACCATAATTAATTATTAAAGGTATCTGTTAGTAAATAATCTCAGATGGCCCTTTCCAAATATGTGATCACAGGCCAGCATTGTCCCTTTTCCGAGCATCTGTTTCCACATAGGTACATTGGAATGAAGAAGATTTCCATAGCATGTAGTCAAGACTACATCCAGGGTTGGCATTTGCTCTGACAGATGCCAATGCTTTCTGGACTTGGAAGCTGGTGAGAGATGAGTGGGCTGTATTGATCAAACGTCATCAGCTCACCCAGATGTGATGGCTGGGACTGGCTGTCTTTGGGGCGGTGTGTGATGTGAGCAGGTGTCGATGATTTCTTGGGTCTGTAAGCCCTGGTGGCTTAGTGGCTGAAGGCGGGGTTGTGAGCCTCAGGCCAGCAGTTTGAAAGCACCAGCAGCTCTGACAGAGGAAGACTGCACTTTCTACTCTCCTACGAGTGACAGCCTTGGAAACCCACAAGGTGGTCACCAGGGGGTCAAGGTTGACTAGATGGACGGGTCTTACAGCCTGAGGGCTGGGTGCACCCCCCCACCACCCTTCTATGCAATGTGTCTTCCCTAGACTGCCATCTAGTCAAAAGAACACATGGAACCCCCAAACAAGGATGAGAATAGAGATACCTAAAGGGGAGGGGGGAGGGGGGAGAGAAAGAAGGAAGAGGGGCACCAATTGCAATGAATGGCACATAACCACACCCTCCCCCCCCCCCAGCCAAGGGGAAGAACAACAGAAGCCAGACGGGAAGGGTATGAGATTTAGAAATTACTTATACTCTATATCAGGGAGCCATGAGGTTTGGAGGGAGGGGAGGAAGGTGGGGAGAAGAGCTGATGCCAAGGGCTGAATAGAAAGCAAATGTCTAGGAAAGAACAATGGAATATAGGTATGAATGTCAGATACAATTGATGTGTGGATTATAACAAGAGTTGTAAGAGCCCCCAATAAAATGATTTCTTTAAAAAAAATGTAAATGATGAACTAAATGTCACTGTGACAAGAGGGATTCTCTTGGCAGAGGGTTTAGCTTGTGGAAAATTCCTTAAGAGAGAAAAAAGAACATATGGTGCTTCTGGAAATTTTTATAATCATTTTTAAAAGGTTCGATTCACAGAAAGAACACACAGCACAGGTGAAGGAATGTGTGGAATGTGTGTGAGAAGAAATCAATCGTTTCTGATCAATATGCCTTTATTTTTCACTGGTTGCAGTACATAACTGTATTTTATAACTTGGGAATAATTTAATAAAATAATTATGAAGCATCAAAGTGTGAGAGTGTCTATGACCTTGTTTCATAGCTCCCCCTAGGGGCGGAAATGACTGGTTATTTGGGAATTCGTGATATTTGTAAAATGTCACTTTTCTTTTGTCTCAGCAAAATGTTTAAAATAGGAAAATGGGAAAACACCAACATAAATTTCTAAATTTGTCCTAGGAAAAGCTGATTGATTACTTTGGGCTTCATACTATCTCTAAAGCATTGCTTGTTCTTTCTTCTAACCCCTGAATGAAAGGGGGGGCTTTGAAATTTGATTGTGTGTTCCCTGCCGATATATGGAATAGGCTAAGAACAGGGAAGAATGCTCTTTGGAGAAGGAATGCAGAGTTCTAGAAGGGCGGGTTTTGAGGGCCATAGGCTTAGGATTTTTTAGGGAAAGTGTTAAGGTCATCTTGTTAGGGTCTGAACCAATGCTTTCTGTCCGCTATTCCTTGCCTTGTGTGTGTGTCAGGTAAACCATCCTAAGTAATTGTTCTGGAGGCTTTGTTCACATATCCCTCTCTCCTGGGAAGCATTATTTTTTTGGTACCAAGAGGTCATCTTCTGCGTTCCCCACGCCCTTAGTGGGTGGATGGGGGCTCATTTCCTCCACCTTTCTCAGTGCAAGGCCAATGAACCCACCAACTCATGTCGAGTCATGACCTTGTGCTTTCATATTGGTGGGCTACACTCCTGAATCAAGAAACTGTTAAGACAGGAGCTATTTCTCAATCGCCACTCTACCTCCTCTTCCAAGCCCTTGGGAGGTAATAAATAAATGTATCATCTATCAAAGCATACCCTTTTGCAGTTAGGGTGGACTGAAGATAGGCTTTACCCCTTGCCTCCTCCTCTTAAGCCTTTTTACTCACAAGCTCTGTTAAAAAAAAGTTTTCCATTTCATCTCTTCTCCATATCCCCAGAGAGCGTGAGACGTCTGTGAGGTCCAAAGGTTCCCTTTAAGCTTGCTTCCTTTCCCCCTTCCTCTCAGTTCAAGGACAAGCAACCTGCTGCAGACAGGAGCTGCAGGGAGAGGCTGCAGGATGGTGAGTACCTGTCCCAGAATGGAGGAGGATTTGTTCCCAGGTGAACCAAGAGTCCATCTTCTCAATCATTGGTTCTTCCATCTCTGGGCAGACGTTGAACCCACCCTGGCAAGACAGGGTGCTGCAGCACTAGCCAAAAATGTCATTTTTCCCCATTGAGCTGCTAACTAAAAGGTTGTCAGTGTAAAACCACCAGCGGCTCCCTGGGAGCAAGATAGGACTTTGTACTCTGGGCGAGAGGGTGGTCCCAGAAATGTGCGCAGGGGCAGCCGTATCCTGTCCTGCGAAATCTCTGTGAATTGGCATTGACTCAGTGGCAGAGAGTGAGGTTTGGTTTGGGGTACTCAGGCCACGGGGTGGGAAAACCAACTGCTGTTCTTTTTTGGGGGGGGGTGATGAATAAGGGAAGAAGATAAATGTGATTTTATAGAACACAGAAATAACTTCTACTGACACTCAGCACTTTATTATTTCTTAATTACTATTTCTTATGTGGAGCTATAATTCCCACACCGTCCAGTTCAATAGTTCCATCTACCCCGATGGATTGTGCAGCCATCAGCACCCATCCATTTTGGAGTCTTTTCTTCCTTCTCGCACCCACTGGTGTTGGCTCTCCTGTTCCTTCATCTTCCCCTTCCAGGCCCCCAAGCAGTCATCCAGCCGGCTGCCATGTTTGTCAATCCACCCATCCTCATTTCTCTATCCAGATCAACCTAGAAAGCAAGGACCAAACACCAGACCAAACACCAGCACGCACGACCTCAAGAAACTGGGAAGACCTCCCTCCATCTGAGAGAACGCAGAGACTATGAAAACTTGAGAATCAGTTCACCATGGGTCTGGAAGGAGATCAAATGACAAGGTGTTTCGTTCCAGCTTAAACAGAGCTGCTAAGATCCACTTCGCAATGCCTTTTGCCTGCTTTTAGGGCTGTTCGTGCCCCTAACCTGTGGGCACTGGGTATTCGCCGGGGTCTCCGCCCACAGAGGGACCCTGCAAATGGATTTGGGGCCCCCACCCTCATTCATGGCAACACGTTCGCTATGTCCATTTGATCTCGAGAACCCGGTGGAGTTGTAGTTGTCATAGTAGGAGGTCTTTCTGACTTCTGCAACAGAGTCCGACTGTTCTTAAGGTTTTGTAAGCTGTGATCCCCCCCCCCCAACCCTGACCCTCAGAAAGCTGTGATTTTAATGGAAGCTGGCTACTGGGTAATTTCTAAACACCAGTCTGGGGGGGGGGAGGGGGTGACATTCAAGCCCCTAACCATTATTCCAGCAGGGCTCCTGATACAAGTGAGAGGTGTTCCTCTCAGAGGCACTCGTATATTAATTCATACTCTAGACTAAAGACCGTCCAGTGAGGTGGGGAGACACCCCAGGGTGCATGTAAGGCTGTGCCTGCCACCTTTACCTTTAACCAGGAGGGTTGGCTCCCCACCAGAGAGAGAGAGAGAGAGAGCGCTGGCACGTAGCAGCCCATCTAGGAAATGAAGGAATTCTAATTATCCCTGAGCATCGGAGTAGGGGAAACAGCTTAACTGCATTAAGATAGGTTCCTAGAGGCACACATTTGGGCTATGACCGTCTTCAGATGTCTTGATGTCAGATCAGGGTCTATTATTGCTGTTGTTCATTTTGGTAACGGGCTTTTATTCAGTCAAAATGAGCAGAATGTGATGAGCCCAAACCAGGTCAGGAGACTCTGCCGACCCTTCCACCCCATGACCCACCTTCCCTAGGGAGGGGGCTTCAGGGCCATGGGGTGTCCAGAGAGCAACTGCAGAGGGGGGTTGTAGAGAAGGGAGGGGTGGCCCTCCCCCAAGGAGGTCACACAGACACACCTTCTCTCCCTAAGAAGACATCACAGTGTCTACCTTCTTCAGCAAGGGAACTAAAGTGGAGGATGGGGTTTCCCCTAGCGGGATGGGGGATTGGGGCGGTTCAGGTACTTTACCAACTAATCTCATATGTAAGGAATCCCTTATGTTTTTTTCTTTAAAGCAAACTTCTTCTTGTCCTTTTCTGCTGCTTAAAAAAAATGTTTCTGAGGGTAACCAAAAAAGAGGTATTTGTTTCCTTGGATTTTCCTTTCTTTAAGCAAATATTTAAAAGAACAACACGACTGAAATGAGAGACAGTGTCCCAGGAACATAGACCTTAAACATACGGCTGCATATAGAAAGAGCTTCTAGCCAGGAGCGCAGGCAGTGCTGGCTCCACTACCCAGAGGGCGGCCCCGTGGGTGGAGCCCATGGAACCAGTGGCCCAGGAGGCCTTTGTAAGGGGCACTCACTGCCTGATCTCAGGGCACACGCAGGCACGCATGCATACACGCACACCCATCACACAAGCAACGTGCATGAAGAAGTGGTTGGATGAGGCCAAGGGCTAGACTCCAAGGGACACATTTCCTCTTGTTTGGTACTTTCTTTTCTCTCACACATTTTCTCTTTTACCAATTCCACCAGATTCCTGTGGATCCTGAAAGGGCCTTCCTTGGTGGCAAGTCCCTCTTGTCACCAGGGAGACCAGTGGGGCTGCCCCCAGGGAGGGGGGCCAGCAGGCAGCACACAGGGTCCAGGGACACCATACAGGTCCACTGCACAGGAGCCTTGAGGTAGAAGTCTTGCTTTCACACCTGGATATTGGAAGGGTTGTTTTTTTTTTTTCTTTCAATTTCTGGACAACAATGGGGGGAGGGTGGGAAGGGTGTCCACAAGGGGCTGAAGATAGGAGTGCATTGGGGGTTCTATGGGGCGGGATGGGCTGATGCTTCAGTCCCTCCCCCCAAGGACATGCTTTCTGGCTGAAGGGGGTGCAGAGAGCAAGAAGGGCAAAAACCCATCCTGAGAAAGCAAGGAAGATGACAGTGTCAGGGCCCAGTCACTGCAGGGCACATTTGCGGAGTCTAATATAACTTCTTCTTCTTCTTCTTCTTCTTCTTCTTCTTCTTCTTCTTCTTCTTCTTCTTCTCTCTCTCTCTCTCTCTCTCTCTCTCTCTCTCTCTCTCTCTCTTTCTCTCTCTCTTTTAATTTTAAAGCTGTTTGTTAAAGAAAAACATCAGTTCAGTTCGAAGTCATGTGGGCACCAGGCAGGGGAGGAGATTCTGCCAGGACCATCCCTGCCCACCCCCCAGTGTCCCCATGGGTCCTTGCTAAGGCTGCCTTAGGTGTGAACAGCCTGAGAGGCAGTCTGGAGAAACATGCTGGGAGTCCTTCAGGGCCACCCAAAGCCCTGACAATAGGGGGAGTCATGCCTGGGATTGGAGACCAGGGCCAGTCCCCCTTCCAGGTTGGCCAGACACAGGCTACAGCAGAGCCGGCTGGCCCCACAGGAGGCCAGGTGACCTCTCCTTCGCTCAGGTGCCTTGAGTTGCATCCTGGGTTGGCAGGGCAGCCAGAGCACCTTCTCAGGGGAGCCTTGACCAGCGTCCAGGGCTGTGCCCTCCAGAAGGCTGAAGAGGCAGCTTGGAGAGAGGTGGGCCTGGAGTCTGCCTTTCCTGCCACCCCAGCTGTGGGGAACAGCTGCAGCAGCTCCTTCATGTCCACCAGTTTCTCATCTCGGCCCAGCTGGCCCCGCTCAACCAGGCCCGCCCTGTGCAGGGCCAGGACGCCAGGGGCTTTGGTGACAGTCCATGACACATTCTTCTTCATCAGCAATGAGATTCAAACACATTAGCCTTCCTTGTCATTGACCAACTTTCATTTGCCTTTCAGGCCGTGGAAAAGGACGTGGTTGGTGGCAGGCAAACCTTAGTAGGTGACAACTGTGGTCCAAAACACTTTGACGGGATCTCATGTAGCGGATTTGATATCGATTGTTTGATATCTTGAAGTTGTCTATATCACTGTGACTACTTGTACGTTATAATCCGTTTGGGATTTGGGTCGGCAGCCTAGAGCAATGATTATAAGCAGCAAGGTTAATGAGCACAGGTATCAGAATAAGGGTCCTCCCATGTTGTGGGTCAGAAGGGACTTCAAGGCACATTTTCTGTATTGACCATGTGACTTGAGGCAAAGGGGTTTTATTTTCCATCCCTTATAAGACTCGGGTTGTGATAGCTGCTTTTGGAAGGGTCTTTGAGATGCTTGAATCAAATCATGCAGATTGCTGGCATCATGCCTAGAGAGTTGAAGGAGACACTTCAGAAGTATTATGTTGATGGCAACTAATTTTGTTTTGTTCTGTTTGTATTCATGGACTGACTCTGAGTTCATTAAAAGGAAGAAGGGAGCTGCATGATGATCTTCAATTAGCTCTTAATAGGTTGCTAATTCTAAAAAGGGAGATTCAGAAAGTCTACTGTGTGCTACGGTTCCATCTATAAAGACCCATGTCCCCCACATGTGAGGGTATTCACAGAATCCATCTTTAGCGGTTGGGTCAAAGATCACATCCAAAACAGCAGCGGTAGCTGCCTTTGGGGATGAGGGTTAAAAGACTGTGTCAGAAATGAAAGTGACTTTATTGGAATGTATTTTACCTGTAAATGTGTTAGGCTCACGAATCATGCATGGAATAAGTGTCTCCTGGTTGACAAGAAAGGAGGGAGGGAGAGAAAATCCCTACCTCACAAGAAAGTGAGGGAGGAAGGGAGGGTGGGAGGAAGGGAGGGAGCGAGGGAGGGAGAGAGGGAGCAACAAAGTAACAGTCCTGCTTTTCATAAGTTGGAAAGTTGAGAGTCCAGGAGAAAGGGTTTTCTGGGATAGTACAAGTAGGAGGGAGCTGGGGGGCATTATATACACACTGAGGGGGGAGGCAAAGGCTGAGGGAGGGGGCATTTATATACACATGGGCTTCCTTGAGAGCCTGTCAACAGAGCAATCAATTGAGAGTCCGATTGATGACTTACATTCTCTGGGTGGTACAACAGTGAGCACCCTGCCCTGAACATTTTGCAGTGCAATCTACCTGCAGACCTCTAGGTGGATGTCTGAGGAGCCATCTCCAAAGGTTACAGCCTGAAACACAGTCTGGAGCGGAGTTCTGCTAAGACACGCCAGGACCAGGCATGCTCTCTAATTGACTCTGGGGTGACTGGTTTAAAACTAGCTCCTCCCTCTGCTGCCAGAATGTCAACCAATTTTATTTGTCTCTCCCTAGATGGAAAGGTCCCTGGAGTGGGCCAACATGACCAGAGTCCAAGAGTTTATCCTGTTGGGTTTGTCCACGAGGTCAGACATAAGGGGTGGCCTGTTTGCTGTCTTCTTGTCCCTCTACCTGCTGACCCTCTTGGAGAACACGCTCATCATCTATCTCATCTGCACACACAGTGAGCTCCGCAAGCCCATGTACTTCTTCCTGGGCAACCTCAGCTGCCTGGAGATGTGCTATGTGTCAGTGATCATGCCCAGCCTACTCATGGGGCTGTGGGTGGGGCCCTGCCCTGTGCCTTTCACAGCCTGCATGACCCAACTCTTCTTCTTCATTGTATTAATATGCACTGAGTGCACTCTCCTAGCCTCCATGGCCTATGACCGTTATGTGGCCATCTGCCGCCCACTCCACTACCCATTGCTCATGAGGCCCAGGTCTGCCTGAGCTTGGCCCTGTCCTCATGGCTTGGTGGCCTTCTGGTCTCAGTGGCCAAGACCACATGCATCGCCAGCCTTTCCTACTGTGGTCCCAATGTCCTCAACCACTTCTTCTGTGACGTCTCCCCACTGCTCAACTTGTCCTGCACCCACGTGGCCTTGACGGAGTTGGTGGACTTCATCTCGGCCATCGTCATCTTCTGTGGGACATTGCTAGTGGCCTTGGCCTCCTATTCGGCCATCGGGGTGGCTGTGTTCCACATGCCATCGGCCGCAGTCCGCCGCAAAGCCTTCTCCACCTGTGCCTCCCACCTGGTCGTGGTGGGCATCTTCTACTCCACCGCCCTCTTCATCTACTGCCGCCCCAGCCGCATCAAGTCCATGGACCTCAACAAAGTGCTGTCAGTCATCTACACGGTGGTCACGCCCATATGCAACCCCATCATCTACTGCCTGCGGAACAAGGAGGTCCACGCAGTGCTGAGGAAAACGCTCCACCTGCCCTGAGTCTGCTCCTGGAAAGCTGGGTCTCTCTGCTCCTGATGCAACATCTTCCATGATCCCTGACACCATAGTAACCTTGAGAAGCAGGTCAAAAGCTGGAGAACGATGTTAGCCATCTAGTGTGTGATGAAGGAGGCCTGGAGAAAAAACAGGTAAGCACTCTTCTATTATTGGAAAGATTGACCATAGGGGTGCATGCACAGAGAGGTGCCCGAGAAGGCAGGTCTGCAGATATGCTGCTGCATGATCACCCCCTGAAGGACTTTGTAGAACCGTATTCCTGCTTCTGAAAGACCCCAGCCTCAAGAACCTCCTACGGCCCAGGTCTCCTCTCCACACACTGTCTTCACAGGCTAGGATGGACTCCAAAGCCCCTCAAATCCAGAGTAGGCAACAAGTTCATGCCCATCAGTCACACAGTCTGGGCCACCTGAGAGAAATGGGAGCAAAGCCGTGAGACAGTGAACCTCAGAGGACTCCGAGGTGACTGAAAACCCTCGTGACAAGATGCTGAAATTTACCGCTAAACCAAGAAATGCAAACCTCACGACCACATCATTTATATCCCCAGAAGACCCACAGATACGGACTCAGTATCTCTACATGTCCTCACAAGCACATGTGGATTTATGTGCAGGCATATCCTTGGCATTATCGTACTGAAAAACAGATGCAGCCTAAATGTCCGTAGATAGTGGGTGGATTAAACCCAGCATACTTGTATGGAGATAAACATTGAGCTATCGAATAAAAAGAAATAGAGTTGCTTGGTTTGGCATAAGTATATGGCCAATCTGCAAATAAAATAAAAGTTTAAAGCATTATGAAGTCCTCTTTTGTGGGCTTTTGCTGTTGTTTAACTTAAATTTTGTATCACATCAAACTGAAAGACATTTCAAGAGTCTGTTGAAGGTAGTTCCTTTCTTCTGGGGCTATACAGTTACATGCATTGGTCATTTTACTCTAGTTGTTATATCATTAACTATGTCTGTCTATCATGTATCAAATGTATTGGTTGAGTTCATTCTGACTCATAGCAGCCTTCTGGGGGGTTTCTGAGGTTGTAAATTGTTATAGGAGCAGATAGGCTTATCTTTCTCCCCCGCCACCCCTCCCCGAGTGGCCGGTGGGTTTGAACCACTGACCTTTGGGCCAGCAACTCCGTGCCTAACTCAGAGCATCACCAAGACTCTTCTATCCATTTGTCTACCCTGGTATGCACTCCTAGAGCATGGAGCTCACACAGCACTCAAATGGCAAAGCATCCTGTGTTGTGTGGCGGACCTGGACACAGCACAGGGTGGCTCTGAGCTCAGGTGCTTCGATGGAGTCCAAAGAAGTCCTCTTCTCCTCCCCAGAAAAATTCCAACTGAAGTGGGAGGCAGGCGCCTGTGCTCCCCACAGTCAAGCAGGGATCCAGATTAGCATGCTGTCCTTGTCTGAGCATTTAAAGCACCTTAAGACTGCCAAGAAAAGGGGGTAAGAAGAGGAGAGGGCGGGATGTCAAACATCTTCCTGCCTTCAAGGTAATATTTCCTGATCCTGTCTGTGGAAGTTTGCCCAGAAAACTCATTCCCACCTGGCAACACCTGTATCACTATTCTGTGGCATTGGTGACATTCCCCCCAGCATTCTCTGTGATGGCCCAGGTTGGTCGTCCCCCAGTCGTCTCGTTCCTCAGGCCCTTTACCTTCCGTTCAAGGTTTTGGCAAGCATGGGGGGTGGGGGGTCTTTACTCTGCCCCAGGGCCATTTGGAGAGTTATAACGTCATTTGTGGGCCATCTTGGTCAAAACTTTCATTAGCACACCCCCAATGTGAAGGCTAAGGTAGTGTAGTGGTTACTTGTTGGGCTGCAATATGCATGGTCAGCAGTTCAAGACTACCAACAGCTCCAGGGGGAGAGACTGGGCTCTTAACGCCGGAAGCAGTCACGGTCTCAGAAACTCACAGAGGGTCGCGGAGAGTCAACATCGACTCCGCGGCAGGGAGTGGACAGGATAGCTCCCCCTGTGACGTAGTGGTTACTGTCGAGCTGCTCACGGCAGGATCCCCCGTTTGAAAGCACCAGCTGTGTCCAAGGGAGAAAGACGGGCCTCTCTACTTCCGTTGACAGTTACAGTCTTAGAAACCCACAGGGGTGGTTCTACCCTGTCTTGTAGGGGGACAGGGGCTGCCATTGGTGGCAGTGGGTTTGGTTTGGGGTTTAAAGTGGCGGCTGGAACCGCTTCTCTTGGTAAGATATGTGATGCTAGCTAGGATGGATGATTTCACAGCCTAATATGGCGCATGGGCCAGATGTTTCCCACCCCTGGTTTAAAGACTCTCGGATTAAAGGGTCAGAGAGTTCGCTAATCTTTTTTTTTTTCGTTTTAAAAAATCACTTTGCTGGGGCTCATACAATTCTTATCACAACCCACATGTCCATCCACTGTCTGCCAAGCATGTTTGTATATTTGTTGTCCTCATTGTTCTCAAAACATTGGCTTTCTACTTAAGCCCTTGGTGTTATTAGCTCCTCATTTTCCCCTCCCTTCTCCACCCCCATGAATACTTGATGATTTGTAAATTATTATTATTTTGTCATATCGTACATACACTGTCCTATGTCTCCCTTGGCCCACTTCCCTGTTGTCCCTACCCCAGGGAGGAGGGTATATGTAGATGCCTGCAGTCGGTTCCCTCTTTCTACCCAACCTTCCCTTTCCTCCACCCTCCTGGTATTGTGGTTATTGTTGGTTGTGGTGGCGTCAACTCCAGGCCATGGCTTTCTCATGTGTGCCGGGTAGAACTGCCTCGTAAGTGCAATCTGAACTTTTAAAGAATTTGAGGTCTGCTCCTCATATTCGAGGGTTTGTCTGCCATCACCCTGGTCATAAAGGCCATCATCACTGAGCACCATCTAGTTCTTCTGGCCTCCGCTTCTGTCATCTGGAAAGGACGCATGTCATTTTTTTTTAATCATATCCTCCTGGGTCTGTGGCCAGTCCCCACTAGTCTCTAATGTTTCCCCTGGAACCCGATGAGGGACACAATGAACTCAAAGGAAGCTGTAACCATGACGGGGGCCCAGGGCCAGACCACGTTCTGTCACCAAGAACCCAAGCTGATTCCACGGCCACTAACACCAACAATGTGACCAAAATAAAGAAAGAGAAATAGATATTGGGGGAGGCACTAACCACTTCTTAAGAATCTTTGTGTGGGGCAAGCAGCCAATTGTCTGATTGCTTGGTGAAAGTTTGGTGCCTCAAACCTCTCAGAGACACCTTGGGAGGAAGCCCTGGTGACGGTGGAGGAAGGCCACGGCTTTGGAAGCGCCATGGGGCAGTTCTGCCCTGCACACATGAGGAGGCTGTGTTTTGACTCCACAAAACACTCTGTTTTCTGGAGGGTGTCAAAACTGTTGCTCTGACAAGTGCCGATAAAATAACACAGGCTTCCTTGGGAACAGGTTAGAGAGACAGAAACACTGCCCTAGCTGTGGGGGGAAAAGCAAAGCAAAACAAAGCCCCAAAACAATAGCTTGATCTTTCGATATCTTTGTTTAATAAAGATTTCTATGGCTTCATAGCAATACTTTTGACCTAGGCAAATCACCTGTCCAGAATCCTTTTGAACTTTTCAAAAGAAATGCCACTTTAGAGACCAAGATACATCTGACCCAGCCCCTCGTACTGTCAATCTCCTCATATGCATACAAGAGCTGGTGAGTCTCGAAGGAAGACCAAAGAATCAACATGTCTAAGTTGTGGTGCTGATGAAGATTGCGTTTACCATGGACTTCCAGAGGATGGACACATCGATCTCGACAGAACTACAAGTTCTGGATGGTGGATGGTCAGATTTTGCTTCAGTTGCTCAGGATATGTTGTCAGCAGGGACCAACGCTTGAGAAGGCAGAGTCCGGCTGAACTAGAAATAATCTCACAGAGTGGTTTTGACCACGGGTTCTAACATAGGCGCAATGGTGAGGGTGGTGGAGACCTGGGCAGCATTTTGTTCTGGTCTGTCATCCACGGGATCTCTACAAGTCTGAACAGATCTTGTTGCTACACTGATCAGCAACAAGGAACCCTGGTGATGTGGCGCAGTCACAGACCGGCAGTTCAAATCTACCCAGTTGACCTGCAGGAAGTCATGCGACAATCTCTTCCTACAGCATTTATAGACGGGGAAATTCTAGGGGATATTTCAACTTGGTGACACAAGAGGGTGGCTTGAGTCAGCTGGATGACAAGCGGGCCATTTGTTCTTATTTGGCCGTTGTTATGATTCGTTCATTTGTGTGCTGCCCCACTGTGTCAAGCTTGCTAGCTGTTTGTCTTATGGTGAGGACAGTACATTACTTGAAAACATGACACGCCATGGTACTGTGAGTCTGAGCTAATGTGATGGCAACATTTTGGGGATCACGGTGTTTTCAAGGATCATCCACGTTGGGGCATGCTCCACCGGAACTTCATTTTCCTTTACAGGTGAGTCATGTGAAAAGGTATGTTGGTGTTCTGTGTCTCATTTTAACCTACTTGGATTGTAAGAATATAGAGAGCCCATTTGCCAGTTCAACCTCCCCCCTACCCCTCACTTGTGTGATTCAATGAAACCAATGACCCCAATCATATGGTGGCGGCCATCCCTGACATCCATTGGGAAGGAGGCTTATCATCTACTTGATGCTTCCAGATTGCCCGCCTGGCAGCTGTCTCCGTTTCCATCCCCACTGACAGCATGGGAGGAGGCCCATTCAGGCACACCCTACATCCTTGCAAGGGACCCACAGTCCCCGCTGTGGAGACTCCTACTCACCACGGCGTGGAAGAAGGGGGTGGATGGGATGGGAGGGCCATCTCCTCACAAGGTGCAGCCAGGCGCAGGGCTGGATAATGAGCCCTGATTCCTCCCTAGGTCTTCTGGGAGAACAGAGAGTCTCCAGGTCCCTGGCCAGAGGCTGATATCTCCATGATCCTCACCCCAGCCCAGCCTCTGAGCCGTCACTCCCCGGGAGGTGAGTTCTTTTTGCCATCGTTGGGGCCAGAGCACTGCTTGGCTACTCAGGAGGCAAGGGTGACCCCTCTGAGCATCTGACCGGGGGTGCCGGCCGGGTGTCCCCACTTTGCTCTGTGAGGTGGTGGAGTTCCCTGGATCTCTGTCTCCTCACTCCTCATTTGGGGGATCATCTTAGAGAGCGCTGTGATGGTTGGGACATGGAGGTGACGAGGACCCTTTCTGCTCTTTATTTGGTGACCTCCAAGAACAGGTTATCTCTCAAAGGTCTAAAGCAATCAGCTTTTTCTCTCCTTCCTTCCTCCCTTCCTTCTTACCTGCCCTGTTTCTTCCTGTCTCTCCTTCTCACTTTCTTCCTTGCCTCCCTCTTGCCTGCTTGCATCCACCCTCCATCTCGTTTTCTTTTCCAAGTACATTGGCAGGCCTGCCTTCTGAGACCTGTCTGAGTGGACCCAAATCTCCAACCTTTATTTGTTAGCAGTTGAACACAGGGACTGTGGGCACCACCCAGGGACTCTTATGTTAAACAACATGAAGCATACTTTCCTGCCAGCACGTGATGGCAAGTAAGCCTTGGAAATCAGGATTATGAACCTTTATATGACTATGCAATAATGTTCCAGGGATGAAAACAAAACAAGATGCAGGACATAATTAAGAAAAAAATCAAGATTTGCTTGATGTCGATGTGGAATGAAATTGGAATGAAATGCCTCCAGAAACTAGCAGAAATGATCGGTGGATGAGGCGACTACAGATAAGTTGTCATAACCCTAATTTCAGTGTCTTCTACTTCCAAAGTGATACATCAGATTTTTCTAACAGTAAGATGACTATATGAGCCAAGTTACATTAGCTGGACTCTTACTGTAGTTTGATGTGGGTAACATGCTGGGTGCCTAACAAATACCTGAAGTATACCAGTCATATGGCCACCACTGGCCACCACTTAGAAGTGGGTCTCAGTTGCTGGAGAACACTCTCTTTTTATATTATACAGAGTGGAAGGTGTTAAGGCACTTGGCTGCTAACAGAAAGGATGATGGATCATTTGAATCCACTGAAAGGCACCTAGGGAGACATGTCCATCTCCCATTGGTAGAAGTAACAAACCTGACACAGACACTGTGACCACATGTATGGACCCATCAGTAGGGTAAATTCCTAGTAGTGGACATATGAGCAAAGACAATAAAGGCATACCAGTGTGGTCAGATATCTAAAGCATGTGGGGCAGTTCTCACTGCTGCCAGTCCTGGTGGGCAGAGCTCCAACGGGAGCCGGTGAGGCCCATTCATGAGCAATGGACAAGCAAGAATCCAACAACTTCTTGATGAGGGTTTCGCCCTAGTCTGGCTCTAGCACCATGGAAGGGCATTGGATGAGACCACTAGAAGATGTCTCTGAAACTAATATGCACAGCGACCCCAAAGGACAGGTTAGAACTGCCCCTGAGCATTTCCAAGATGGCAGCATTTCCCCGGAGTAGAAAGCTTGCTCTTTTTCCCTAGGAGCAGGCTGGTGGCTTTGAACTGCTCGCCTTGTGTGTAGCAGCCCACTCACACTATGCCAAGAAACTCGTGGTCCGAATCTTTCCCAAAGCCCCTCAGCAGGAAGGTCGGGGGATCTTGCTTACAAAGATGGCGAGGGAAACACAATGCTCCCCCAAACCTGTGGACTTGTAGTCATGCATTTAGTGAACAGATGGCACTTCCTCTCCAAGAGTGTGGGGGAGCACAGGGGTCCCGTTCAACACTCATCCTCATGGTTCTCTGCAATATGCCAGGCCGTGGCCTTCCAAGCTGAGACTTTGACTCCAGAGCTGGTCTTGTTCAGAATCCCTGACACGCAGCACACTCCCTGCTAGAGTCTGCCACCCAGTGAGTCGGCCTTTGGGGGTGGGGATTGACCTTCTTTTATTTATTTATTATTAATCAGGAGTTAATACCTGTATCATGTCCTCCCATAGTTTAATTACGTGAAGCAGGATGGTACTTTGCTACCACAGTCTTTTGCCAAATGTTCTTTTTCTCCCTACTCTCCCTGACATCATCTCTCTTGGACTCTCCCCCCACCCTGCCCCCACCAACACTTTTGAAATGGATTTCACTGTTACAAAACCATAAAGAACACAACATCTGCCAACTTCTCTCCAACATATTTCTCAGATAAACGATTCAATGAAGTCAGCAACTTCAATCATGGTGGGCGGCCCCAGGCAACAGCTGCTGTCTTTTTGTCATTTCCACTAGCAAAAAGTCTCTGCTTTCTAAACAAAGTCTCCCCCTTTCCACATCGCTCCCACCCCCGGTAAGCACAGTGAACTCCAATCTCCATGCCTTTGCCTCTTTGAGGCATTTCGTATTAACCATCTCATACATTATCTGCCCTTCTGAGATGGATGATCTCACTTATCATCATGTGGTGAAGCCTCATTCATGCTGTCATATGTGTAAAGACATCCATGTTGCAGCATGTGTAAGGACTTCCTTTCTCTTTGTGGCAGAATAAGGTTTCATTGTTTGTATACATCGCATTTTGTTTCCTACTCATCTGTGGGTTGACATTTAAATCCCCCCCCCACTTGCACTAACTGGTTTTAGCAAATGATGCTGTGCACGTATGTAGCTGTATGTGTCTCTGCTTTGAAGTCTCTGGGATCCCTACATTTAAAAAAACTTACACTCCTTTTCTTTTAATGGAGTAGACCTTCCGGGAGGTGAAGTTCTACAAAACTAACACATGTAAGGAATGGCACAACCCTCCTTTAATACTCGCTCTGACTGAACTTTGCACATGACTCTGTGATGGTCCCGGTGGAGGGAAAGAGACGTCGTGAGAGAGAGGCAAATCTCTTCTCAACAGATAAGCACAGATACATGTTCTCTAAGGAAGATGCCATGCTCCAGGACTGGCCGAGGCCCAAGGCGAGAGCAGTTGGTATTCTGGGTGGGCTGGGGGTTCATCAGATAAGGGTCTGGGAAGGAACAGATTTCTACATGCATATTTATTCCATATCCATGCTGATAAAATATTCAGAGAAGAAAAACAACATGCACAACTTGGCATTCTGATTGGAGGAAGGTTCATTAATAATCTTCAATATGCACATGATGATATCTTGTTTTCTGAAAGCCAGGAAGTACTCTTTGAACTCATGAAGATCAAAGAATACAGTCTGTAGTATGGATTATAGCTTAATGTAATAATAGTATTAGTAATGATGGAATAAATAAAAGCATTAATATAATCAGAGAAAACAATTAAAGTTACATGGGGGAGACCTTGGGTGGTGCAAATAATCGATAAACTCACGGGTCAAAGTCACGGAGAGAGACTGTCCTGGAACCTTGGTTTGAACACGTCTATTTCATGAGGTTGAGGGTGAACAGGAGGAAGCAGACTTTATTATACAAGAATAGAATTCAAGTATCATTCCTGATGGTGTTGATGTGGGAGCCATAGACTGGGGGTGCTATTTCTAGTACCCCCTCTGAGAAGATGTGATTTGCATAGAAATAAGGAGGGTGGGGAGTGTTCACCCAGGGCCACAGTTCGGAGAAGCAGCATGGTGGGCAGAAAGGCTAGAACTAGCATGTGCCAAGGTGCTCGGCGGAGAAGGCAAGGCTCCACCTCCCAGGTCATAAGAAGGCCTTTGAAGGTCAGTGACCGAGAATGAGGGAGGATGTGCAGATGGAGAGAGAATGAAAGGGCAGGACACACAGGACTTGGCAAGAAGAAAGGATGGTCCAAGCACCCAGGGGAAGAACAGCTCCAGGACAGGGAGGGTAAGGTGAGTGCAAAGGCCCTGGGGCAGGACCATCCCCTGTGGCTGGAGCTCTGTGGGGGGAGATCAGTGAGGGCCCTTGTGGGCTTGAGAAAGGCCGTGACTTCCTGCCATCTTTACTGGAGAATTAAAGGAGAGTCCTGTGGTGCCATGACCTGGTTGGCCTTTTTTAAAAAAATGATTTTACTAATTCTTTGATGAAACTATATAAATAGCAAAAAAAAATTCATACAGCACCTCCACAACTTCTACGCATGCCCTGTAAGTGATGATGATTGTTTCCTTCACGTTGTACAACTATCCGACTTTTCCCTTTCCAAAATTTTCCCAACATCCTTAACCTCTGAGTTGTTTTTGTCCATTGGATTCCTTTGACAGAGGACAATACTCATGGCATGCTACACCACTGTTTGGCTCCAGGAAGATGTCGGGGAAGAATGATAATCTTAGGGAGATAGTGCAGAGCTCCAACTAGCCTCCATGGGTCTGGGAATCCTGGATTCCATTGATAATTTGATACTCAGCATTCTGTTAGCTGATTTGTCTTTTAATAAATGCCCTCAGGGAGGGAAAGGTAGTGGGAAGGGAGGGGGAAATGAGGAGCTGATACCAAGGGCTTAAGTAGAAGGCAAATGTTTTGAGAATGATGAGGGCAACAAGCATACAAGTGTGCTTGACATGCAATGGATGAATGTGTGGATTGTGTATGAGCCCCAATAAGATGATTTCAAAAAATACTAAGTGCCTTCAGGCTGGCCAGTGCATGCTGTGGAGACAGACCCAAGGAGGTGAGTTTTCTGTTTCATCGGTTCCCTTAACTCCCTCTAGACTCCCGCTACATCTCTGGACAGCATCTGGCCACGTTCCTGGACCATGCCTTGGTTCCGGGCTCCCGTGGGCGCCAATCAGACGTGGGAACATGACTTTGTCTTGCTGGGCTTCGCCCACGTGCCCACGCTGCGCCCGCTGCTCTCGGCCCTCTTCCTGGCCATGTTCACGCTCACGCTGCTGGGCAACGGTCTCATTGTGCTGCTGACGATCTGGGACCCCGTCCTGCACGCGCCCATGTACTTCTTCCTGCGCCAGCTGGCCCTGGTGGAGATCTGCTTCTCCCTGGATATCGTGCCCCGCCTGCTAGCCACGCTGCTCCGGCCTGGGCGTGGTCTGTGGCCTGTGAGCTGTGCCCTGCAGCTGCTGCTGGTGCTGGCCTGCGTGACAACAGAGTGCTTCCTCCTGACGGTCATGGCCGGGGACCGCTACGTGGCCATCTGCAGGCCGCTGCACTATGGCACCATCATGAGCCCGCAGCTGTGCCACCTGTTGGCGGCCACCTGCTGGCTGGCCGGGGTCCCTGTGTCCCTGGTCTTCACCATCTGGCTGTTCAGCTTCCCCTTCTGCGGGCCACGGGGCATCCGCCACTTCTTCTGTGACATTGCCCCTCTGTTGAGCCTGGTGTGCGCAGACACGAGGGTCTTTGAGGCCAACGTCTTGGTGGCCACAGTATTGGTCATCATGGCTCCGTTCTGCCTGATCGCCACGTCCTACATCGGCGTGCTGGCCACCGTGCTCCGCATGCCCTCGGCCACGGGGCGCCACAAAGCCCTGTCCACGTGTGCCTCCCACCTCATCGTGGTGATTCTCTTTTATGGCACAACGGGCGTCATCCACTTGAGACCCAAGGCCAGCTACTCCCCAGAGAGCAAGCAGGTGGTTTCCCTCTCCTACACACTGGTCACGCCCATGCTCAACCCCCTTATCTACAGCCTGCGCAACAAGGAGGTGAAGGCTGCTCTGGGCCGTGTGTGCTGGGGGCGGCCGGGGCCTCGTGAATGAGGTCCCGGGGACCCCTTCTCAAAGTCGGGAGTCGGAGGCTTCCTGCTGCCTAGATTCCGTGCACCCCTGTGCCTGGGCAGCCCTCTGCCTGCCTTCTGGACACCCACCTTGCCCCCTCTTTCCACGGTACAGACTCCATCTTTTGGGCATGACCACGGTGACCAGCCTTCATTCCCTGCACAGCCTTGTTCCGTCAGGATGGACTGAAGAGCCTGGATGGGGACCATGAGAGTGTCTGACACATCGATTCCCACCGTGTTCTGTGTCGTAAATCACAAAACTTACAAATATGAAGACAGTCAAGGGTGAGCGCTTCTAGGATGGGCTGAATGGGTGACTTTTCTGAGCTTGAGCAGACTTGCTCAGGTAAATAGGTATGGTTAGGTGTTGAAATGTGTCCGCCATAGAGCAGGCTGGACCTCCTTACCGCTGATTATGACCTTGTTTTGAGGCAGTTCTTGAGGGGGAAGGGGCTGCTCTAAATTACATGACGGGGAAGCAGCGTGGTCCTAGTGCTAACCTAGTCTGAGTGATAGCTTATGTATCAGAGTCAAACCCAGAAGGAACGCAGACCTCAGGCGAAGACATGTCTACAAGCTGAAAACACCTACGAGGGACAGCAGTGTCTAGAGAGAGCAGCAAGAGTTTCCCCTGACTCTCTCATAAGGAAGAGACCCAGTGGATCCCCCGGCTTGGATTTCGAGCCTCCAGAGCTCTGAGCACATGACTTCTGTTCTTTAAACGTGGTCTACAAGGAGCGCTGGTGGTATCGAGGTTGTTCATTGGGCTGCAGTCCGAGAGGCCAGGAGTTCAAAACCACCAGCTCAGTCACTCTGCAGGAATGAGACTTTCTGCCCCTGGGCAGAGTTAACCAGACCAGTCGCACTGCCACCGAGGCAGGGCTGAGGCACAGGGATCCCCCCTCCCCACCCCCCGTGGGTTTCTGAGATTGGGACTTTCCAGGAGTCGAAATCCCCCTCGTTCTTCCAAGGAGCTACAGGTGATTTCAGACGGGTGACCCCGAGAATGCCAGCCCAAAGCGGAACGGCTCCTCCACCACGGCCCCTCCTGACTTGGAAACTCCCAGGGCAGTTCCACCCTGTCCTGGAGGGTCTCTCTGAGTCAGCATCCACCCCGGGGCAGTCTGGTTGGGTTTTTGTGTCTTCTGGCTACATAGCGATGGCAGCTCCGGGAAACTAAGATAAATAGCAGCGACTGTTGGCTCAGCTGAACGGGAGGTGACGCGGCTCCACGTGGCTCCCAGGCGCCTCCCGAAATCAAGCCGATAGCTCAGGCCTGCATTTCTCATTGTGATTGCTGAGGGAGGAGAGCGTGAAGCCAGGGGCAGAACACGTTGCCAAGGCTGCGGGCACGGGGTATCGACTATTGGCCCATGTGAGTCTCCATCCAACAACACTTTCTCTTGGGGGGAGGAGCCAGGACCCTAGGCCAAAGGAGGTGGATCGAAGGGAAACTCTGGAATTTAGACAAGTATTAGAATCTACTGCAGAGAGGCAGAACTCAGGCTCTTTGTTCCAACTTCTGTTTGTTCCTGGCCTGCAGCTAGGAAGCTGGAAGGTGATAAATGCCAGCAGCTACTGGGCCTGCTTCAGAGAAGTTTTGCTGGACCAGGAGTCCGTGAGGGGAAAAAATAGACCAGTGAGAAAGAGGGAGATGAAATTCTGCTGACTATTGCACTCCTAAGGAATGCAGGTGGTGTCGTGGGCTACCGATCACAAGGTCACCAGTTGGAAACCACTGGCCAGAGTGAGGGGGAAAACCAGGTCCTTCTACTCCCAGAGCTACAGCCTGGGAAACCCACCGCCTTCTGGGAGTCGGCATCAACTCCATGGCAGTGAGCTCAGTGTTTCTGGCTCCAATCAGGCCCAGAGTCTCTCCTGCACGTGAGAATCCCTCTTCTGAGAAGCCCAAAATTCACTTGAGTTTTGCGTCCCTTCTAGTGACCAGAAGCGCCTGGGTGACACAATTGTTTGCACCCAACTGCTCGCCTACAAATTGGTATTTTGAAGTCGCCCAAGGATGCCGCAGAAGAAAGGCATGGTATTGTGCTTCCAAAAAGATGACAGCCAAGAAAACCCTGTAGACTTGTTTGGGCCAGGGCCAGGCAGCCCCTCATTCTTGAGAAGACGAAAGATCTGCTGGGTTTCAAAGCACCTGAACTTCAGCATTTCCCAGAACTTACCTCCCCAAACAGAGCACAGCCCCACTAGCACTGTGTCCTAAGACCAAGTCTAGATAGAATACAGGCCCCCTCTCCTTAGCATTGTTTCCTAGCAACCACAGCATCAGAAACCCCCTTTCCTCTCCTCAATCCACCTGCCTTGAGCTCAAACCATATCTATATCGGGCAATCCCAGTACCAGGTGTGACTCCCCTAATTTACACTCTAGGTTGTGGGACCCACTTGGAAGCTCGAGATTCTTCCAGCCCCCTCTCTGCTCGATCTCCCTTACCCTCCCAAAAGGTCTTTTCCCTTAATAAAGCCACCCTTTGATTCACATCTTTGTCTGAACTCTGCCTCAGTTTAGCATACAAGAATATATATATATATATATATATATATATATATTCCAAATCATTTTATTAGAAGTTTATGCAGGCAGCACATCATTCCATAGTTTAATCACATCACGCTGTATTGTACAATTTCTGCCACCGTTGATTTCAAAACATTTTCTCTTTGTTCATGAACTCGATATCAGCTCCCCTTTACTCCCTCACCTCCCCCATCATGCCTCCCAGAAAATCTTGGTCTAGTCATTCTCTATAGGTTCCTCAATCCTGGGTTTCATACACTGCAAAACAGCAAGCACACAGGGAAGATTCAAGAAGGCTACCCACAGGACAAACTACATCAGAGAAGAAAACCAAACCAAACACTGACAACATTGAAAACCAGATCAAACACTAAGTGTGCCAGAGGGGGGGAGCAATCAAGTGAAAACTTGCTAACCATTCCAGGCAGGTTTATCATTTTAATCAACTACAGTCATTTCTCTAGGAAGAGTCTCTGTTTAGGAACCACTTTACTAACTGGCTATTCTATTATGGTTAGCAGGAAATCACCAGAGGTTAATATTCTCATTTCCCATGTAGGTCTTGCAAATATACCTGTGCAAATATGCCACAAACCAAAATCAGCTCCATGGCACATTAATAAGCTACTAATCCAGCTACTGTCTCCATAGACATCCTGTCCTGGATTTCATATATGGGAAAACACACAAAAAGTGAGAAAATTTGAATGAGACCAACAACAAAGACAAAATAAACCAGAGTGGTGGGAGGTGGGGTGGGGGTGGGAAGTAACCTTGTTTGAAAAGAAAGCAGGACCTATTAAAAACTAGAACAAATTTTAAATGAGTCAATAGGCAGATCAACTAAGCAGATTTAAAATCAAGTTCCTAGCACTCTCTGTCTGATAAGTAGGATATTTAGCACTAGACTTTCCTCTCTAAGAACTCTGGAGCTGTTCATTTAATTCACCCTTCAACCACAGGGGTATATTTTTATGGGAATGTTTTTATACCTAGTTCAATGTATGGGAAGAGACATTTCTTCTCTGTGGTCTATATTCTCTCATCATAGGGATCTGCTTTTCCTAGAAGTCATCTTGGATTCAAATGGTCACTCTGCATTCTTTTTTAAAAATTATCGTCTCCTGTTTTGTTTTATAATATTAAGGGGAGGATACCAAATATTTTAATTTTATTGATGATTATATTTCATATACTTGAAAATATTGACGCTGTCAGGGATAGTAGAAACAAAACTGTCAGTGTACATTTCAAAGATCATGGGGGAAATTAAGTGTAGGAGGCGATGGGGGACTGTGGACACCGGTGAAGGAGCACAAGAAGATCCCCTCAGCAACCACAGAGACGTCCCACCCTGCACTCGCTGGGAGCAAGAAGTTCAGTCTGTCTTGATGTTTCCCTGTCTATGAAATCCAGGAGAGGCAAAGCTATAAAGACAGCAGTCACTGGGTTAATGGCCCCTTGGAGGAGTGGCAGGGGGGTTGACAGAGAATGGAGAACTAACAATGAGTACAAGAATGACGAAAATGTTCTCATGCTGATTGTGGTGGGGCGTGTACAACTCTTCTTCTTCTTCTTTTAAAAAGGCTCTACAGCACTAAATAAACAATCACTGTAAGCTAACGACCAAACACTATAAAGGGTGTGAGCTTTGGGACCTACGAGTATGAGGGGTGTTTTAAGTAAGACTCAGTACGCAGACTAGAAGAAGGATATAGGTGACATTAAGAAAAAGCATCGTAAATATAGTTATCTGTCAAATGACCGACCAGTTGGCAATAAGATATTGCTAACATCTGGAACTTTCAAGGAACTGGAGGGGAAAAATGAGCAAAGTCTATAATCAGGAAGTTTCTTAGGAAACCTGAATGGGTAACAAGCTTCTCAAGGACGAATCAGCTTACTAATAAATATTGTCTTGCTGATACATATCGTCGTGCCCTCCAAGTCGGTTCCCACACTGCCTGGTTCTGGACCACCCTAACAATTACTATGTTTGAGCTCACTGTTGTAGTTGCTGAATCAACCCATCCCCTTGAGGGCCTTGCTCATCCTCACGGCCCTTCTCCTTTAAAGTTTGATGTCCTTTTCCAGGCAAGAGTCTCTCCTAGTAACATATCCAAAGCACCCAAGTCAAAGTCTTGCCATCTCTGCCTCGAAGAAGCATTCTGGCTGCATGTCTGCTGAGGTGTATTTGCTCGTTCTCTTGGCGGTCTGTGGAACAGTCATGGTTGTTCACCAGCATCACGATTCAAATGCATCGAAACCCTCTTATTCCACATCCAACTTTCATATGCATATGAATCAACAGAAAACACCATGGCCTGGGTTGGGTGCACTTGAGTCCTCAAAGGAACCTCCTGATTAGGATAAAGACCAGTTCTCTGTTAGGAAGAAATGATCAGTCCTGGAAGAGTAGATTTAGAGGATCAGAATCATGAGTTTTGGCTTCACTTACAAGGTGGTGAAGAAAGTGTTAAGATCGTCTTCCGATAATTCAGCACTGTGATCTTTGCACCTGGGCTATTTCTTGACTAGTGTGTTGTGTAAATCGAAGCAATCTTCTGAGACTCACCTCTTTTGGGAATCATTTTCTGAGCCCCAGGGCCAGGAGTTCTTCTCCTTGACCCCCAGCTCTGTTCGTGTCTCTTGCAATGGGTTAGGAATGTGTGTTTCCATGTTGGTGGGCTCCACCCCTGACTCCATCAGTGTCCCTGACTCATCACTCTGCCCCCAGATCTAAGTAAAGCTTTGGCACTTGGGAGGGACTAAATGAATCTATGCTGATCTGAACTGGGCGATCTTGAAGGCAGTTTTCTCTGCTCCTCTTCCCCTTCATCTCTTCACAGCATCAGTTAAAAAAAGTTTTCCATTTTATCTCTTCTCCAAATCCACAGAGACCAGAGGATATCTCTGAAGTCCAGAGATTCCATTTAAGCTTCTTTTCCTGCTTGTCAGTGAAAGGTCCATTGATCAACTCAACAGTTTAGTAACTGGGAGTCCCTGTGAGGAGAAGCAGGCAGGTGGTGAGTGGTGAACTTTGTTCAGCACCAGAGACAGTTCCTTCCCAGGTGGACGGAGGGGCAATGCTTTCCACTCATTGGCGTCTCAAATGGGGGGCAGGAATTGAAGTCACCTGGGACCCCCAGGAGCAGCATCAGCAAAGACAATTGCCTGCCTCTCGTCTATCACTCCTACACCACCAGGTGAGGAGACGAGATGCTGTTCTTTGAGAGCAAGACAGGGGAGGACAGAGAAGAATGCTACTTTATGGAACTGCCAAACACCAGGCCCTGGCTCTCCACACTTTAGGGACAATTAACTGATCTAACCTTCTGGGAACCCGAGGGAGTTATATTTGTCATCGGTTGTGTGCTACTGGGTGGACTCTGACCCCCTGTGACCTGATGGCACGTAGAGCAAAGCTGACCCCATTGTGGTTTCTAGAATGCAACCCGGATGGGGGCAGATCACTACTGCGTGGCTGCTAAGTGCCACCTGTGAGTTAGCATCCACGTGCTTAACCCCTGCACCACCAGGCTCCTGATGAAGTCGTGGTTATATCTCTTGACGGTGTTTCAGCACATTCGACTTACAGAGGTCCACGTCCTCATGTCCATTCAATCAGACAGGAAGAGACATACGACTGCTTAGGTAAGCCTGTCTGACGTCAAAGCCTTTACTTTTAACCACTATCATCTACCATCCCTCAGTGATCTGGTAAATAACAGCATTTCCAGAAAACTAATCAACTCTTTTTATTAAGAGTGAGTCATCCTCTCCTCCTCTAGTGCTAGAAAGGAAAAAGAACATTTGATTAGATTAAGACTTTCTTCTTGAGTCATTCTTTGAGGAAAAATTACTGTTTTCAAACCTGTGAAAGTCAGAATGTAGGTTTATTTTGTCAACACATCTGCTTCTCTTAGTGCAAAGTCCTCCTACACGAAGCTCTTCTTTTGGGGATTTTTTTGGGGGGGAACAGAGAAGAATGAAAGGCCATGCCTACTACTACAAATGGAGTCATGTTTGTTGTTGTTGTTGTTGTTTTCTTCTTCACGGAAGCAATACTGGGTTTCAATGAGGACGACAGGATTCAGAACACGTGCAGTCTCCCTCCTGAGGTGGATCCTGTCATCACCACCTTATGGCTGCTTCTCGGTCCACAAATGATACACTTCAGAGGAGAGGATATCTGACTGTGAATGAGTGGGGTTACCAAGGCAACAGAGCGAGAAACCATGGCCTGATTTCTCTTGGGGTAGGAGCTCATTCTCACTCACCAGCCTCCTTCCCTTGTTCCCCGAGCTGCACACACACACACACACACACACACACACACAGGTGTAGGTGGGGGGGGGGGATTACAAACCATGTCTGTGAAGTTCTACTTTTCCATGAGTGTTTTGAAGCCCCGGCATATCGAGAAGGAATTGTCCAGTTCTAGACATCAGGGTTTCACTGGTCCATTGACCGGCCGTCAATGACAAGCTTTGGGCTGCAGTTGGAGTCTTTTGGGGGATACCTCTGTGGGTTCACAAGGCAGGGGCATGTGGAGCCCTGGACCTTCCCATCCAGGAAGAGCGTCTCAAGAAAGGGCCCCTGAGGAGGTGAAGGGGGGGCATGTCAAAAGCAGAGTCAGCAAGGAAGTGGGGG
>PVJH01008385.1:0-41869 GCA_004026705.1 Nesogale talazaci
TGTTTTTTTTTTTTTTTGGCATCACTGCTCTCCGGCGGTGGGAGTAGGAGGCCCAGCCCCACTGCTGGAATTGAGCCTCCGTCCCAGTGGGCCACAGTGCCGCGCACAACCACTACGCCACGGGGGCTCAGCCAGTAGAGGGTTTTTGAATTGTATTTTACTCTTTTGTAGCTAAATTATATCATAGGGCAGAGATTTCGTTTTCAGTTGTTAAGCTGAAATTATTTCCAGGCTCTGAGCTTGAGAATATTGAGCTGAGTCAGGAGTTTAGAAATACTTCCGTCACAGTGACTGAGCAGAGAAGGGATTGGCTGTACTTCTCTCTGGGAAGTCCTCAAATCCAGACCTTGAGGAAGAGACCAAACCAGCTTCTACTGTCTGCCAGGCTCCTACCACTCACCACTCTGCTTGATAGAATACACTATCACCTCCTATTGCCAAAGACCTCTTAATCTGCTCAAATGTAGAGCAGCGTCTCTTGAAAACATTGTCATGAATTGTTGCCTCTCCAGACCATGCATCCAAGTTGTGGTTTTATTCTAAGAGGCCTAGATCTCTGCTTGGGGTCCAGGTGGCAGTGAATGGTTTCAAGTCTTTTTTTTGTGTGTGTGTGGGCATCACTGCCCTCTGGTGGGAGTGGGAGGCCCAGACTTGCTCCTGGAGAGCTGCTGCTGGATTTGAACCGCCAAACCAGTGGGCTGCAGTCCCACACTCAACCACTACGCCAGTGGGGCTCAGCCCTGTTTTTAAGTCTTCCTGAGGTCTTTATGGGAGTAGGCCTGACCTGCCTCTGCTCTGGCTCTGGCCTGCTGGCCCTTGAGAGTGTGGCTTGATATATCGAAAGCCCCTTTGAAGAAAATCTCCCATGTGGCTTTCCCAGCAGTGGACTTCCCAACAAACACAGACATTTCTTAATTTTTTTTTCCTTCACATCACTGCCCTGGTGGGGAGTAGGAAGCCCAACCTTATTCCTGGAGAGCTGCTGCTGGATTTGAACCATCAACCCTGTGGGCCACAGTCCTGCACACAACACTGCGCCACCAGGGCTCAGCTACATTTCTTAATTTTTTTGCTTTCAAAAAGGAAGCTCATTGGAGCCTAGAACTTGAGTGTGATTTGGCAATAAGTCAGTTCTCAGGTGTGGCTTTTCTTTTGACCTTTACAGCACACCATGAAGGAGCCTCTGGAAGCTAAGCCTGTAAAGCAGAGTAATTTCACTCCCTGACTAGTCATTAAAAGAAAAGACACCAGCACCATTATGCAAAGAGGGGGTCTTTCTATGTTGGTTCTATAATTTTGTACATAAGAAAGCTGAATAGCTGAGATGTAAATACTTATTTCTTTTTATATCTGTGATATTGCACAAAATGCAATATCAACCTTTGAAGATGGTGCATTAGATGCACACTGTGTGGATTTAAGATATTCTATTGCTCTGATGGAACTGTTCAGTGCCCACAAAAGGTGCTTATTTCAAAATGCTTTTAATTAGAAAATGATTTAATTAAACCCATTTTATAATAATCATAAACAATTATGTTAAGTTAAAAGAGGGTTATAGCTATTTGTGTATTTGGTACACTTTTTATACTTAACACATATTAAAACATATATAAAACTATTCAATATTTGTTAAAACAGAAAACTACAAAAATTAAAATAATTTTATGTACATAATCCTGCCCCAATGAGTAGATGCATGGACAGACACACAGGTAAGCAAGTGTGAGAGTATATGGGAGGAATATATGTGACATATCATATATATTCAGTAATATATATACACAATGAATGTGTGGCTGGGCTTACCGGAAGCAAAGTTATAGAGTCTTCTTAACTATAATTTAACCAAACACTTTGATGGAATGAGGAGTTGGTGTTGGGGGTGCTCTGGACCATAGTTTTAGGGAACACCTAGGTTAATTGACCTATGACTGATAACATAGTCCACCAAGACAATGTTTTGTATCCTCCTTTGAAGAATATTGGCTGGGGTTGTCAGGTGAAGCCAGAACTTCTCCACAATTATTATGCTCCAAAGAGTAACCAGACTATTTACTAGCATTTGTTATGGAAGTCCCAATTATTTAAGGCCTTTTGTGTTGTCTAACCAGAGCTAACTCCCCTGCTGTTAGGGTGATGGTTCCCTTCCTTTGAAGCCTGTGGGCGTATTCACATGCTGATGTTAATGATCTCTAGCCTAACCTGTTTAGCCACATCCAGGAGTCTGGGGTCTGGTCTCCCCACATGGGACCCTGATAGCTCCCTTCTCTATAATGTGTGCACAAGGCACAACCCCTTCCTGTGACATATGTCCTTACCTGTAATTGGGGGCCTGCCTGGCTCCAGAGGGTATATAGGGATGGGATGGAAGATAGAGCCTCTCTTTCAGCCTGCCTCCCCCAAGCCTGTTTCATACCAGTCTACCTCCATCCAGGCTGCTGCTCCACGTGGACTTTGGAGGTGAGCATGCACCATGAAAGCATATATATGTAATTTCTAAAGTTCTCTCTCTCTCTCTCCCTCTCTCTGATGATCTCTATATTGTTATACCTCTTCTCTCTCTTTTTTTTTGGGGGGAGGCATCACTGCTCTCTGGTGGTGGGAGTAGGAGGCCCAGCCCCATTGCTGGAATTGAACCTCCGTCCCAGTGGGCCGCAGTCCCATGCACAACCACTATGCCACCGGGGCTCAGCCCTATATCGGTGTTATAATAAATAATAATTATCGCTACACAACTGGCTGCTGAACCCTTGCTGCAAGGGGCCTGATCACCCCCTGATATGGGGTCTTGAAGGATTCTGAGCAGCCAAGCTGTAACTGTTAGGCCCTTTCTGTCCTGAGGAAAGAAGAGTGAAGAAATCAAAACTAGATGGGCACAATGCGTCCCCTGGATTAGGGGACGACTGTGTTTGTGAGCATCAGCCCCCAAGACCCCGAGACCAGAAGAACTAGATGGTGTGTGATTGCTATGACCAACAGCTCTGGACAGGATCACATTAGAGTTTCCTGATGGAGTGACAGAAAAATGTGAACTGAAATGCAAAATCAGGTGAAGGCTGGAATCCCTGACACTTGGACCTTTGCTGCCTTTGGAATGGAACTCTCCCCTGTGACTCAGTTTTATCCCAGACCGTTGAAGGATCCTTTGCACAAAGGCATCTTGGAGGAGCATGCTCTTCTGAGATCAGGGGGAGTAGCATCTACCCAAGGACACAATTCCTAAGGGTTTGGCAAGATGGAAGGAAGGAAATGAGAAATCCAGGGACAAAGCAGGATAGAACAGGTTGTATGACGAGGATCACAATTATGAAAAGTACGTACATGAATTATTGAATGGAACCCAGACTTGCTCTGTAACCATCCAGCCAATTGCCAGAAAGTTAAAAACAGTGAAATGAACAGTCATTTCCCTTTTGCTACAAATAAAACAAAACAAAGTAAAGCAAAGCAAGTCAAGCCAATCAAAACAGTCCCCCACAAACACCATGATTATGAAAATATTTATGCACGATGATAGTAATTACAATAGTATTTGTAACAGGAAAACTAGAAATGGCCTCAAGCTCACTTCCATCAATTGATAGCAGCTTTATAGATCAGAGTAGAACCGCTCCTGTGTATTTCCAAGACGGTAACAATCTATGGGAACACACAGTTCTGTCTTTCTTCCAAGAAATGGCCTCGTTACTCATTAATATGCATTTTGGTAATCACACAATGAATAAAGCATATATTTAAAAAAATCCACTGTTAATTAGCCAATTCCAACTCCTAGTGACTCTTTAGGACAGACTAGAAGCGTCCCTGTAGATTTCTGGATGGTAACTCTTTATGGAAGTAGGAAGCCTCATCTCTCTCCCAAGGAGCAGCTGGTGGTTTCAAACTACTGGTCTTGTGGTTCATAACCCAATGGACAATCCAGGATGCCAAAGGTATAGTTAGTAAAGAACAAGAGGTGAGAGTTTAATTTTGATGAGTCTGGAATAGTTTTGCATAATGTAATCTTTAGAGTGAAAAAGAGGTGTGGGTTCTAATGTGTTACATGATTCCACAATGGGAGGAAAAGAAATGTGTGTGTGTGTCTCTTTCTGAGTGTGTGTGTGCAAATGCCCAATAGAGCTATGTGCTTATTTTTTTATTTTATTTTATGTATTTACTTATTTTTGGGCGTCGCTGCTCTCCGGCGGTGGGAGTAGGAGGCCCAGCCCCACTGCTGGAATGGAACCTCCGTCCCAGGGGGCCGCAGTCCCGCGCACAACCACGACGCCCCCGGGGCTCAGCCCGCAATGTGCTTATTTTAAAAAGACAAAGTGAAGAAAGACAGAAAGGAAATGCTCACCATCACTAATTTTGGGATTTGGAAGGAGTTGATTTTATATCATTGAAACAGAGAATGATAAAATTAGGGACACTTTTGTTACCCCCTTTGAAAATCACTTTAAAAATCCACAGGCAAGGCTGTCGGGTCTGGACGGAAACCCAAGGCCAAAGAAGGAAAAGCAAAATGTGAGCCAATACTCCCCTCTGCTGGGAAAGCTATGTCATGCACACGAGCAGCACGGGAGGAGTCAGCCACAAACGCGAGGCCCCTCCACGCTGGGGAGAGCAGCAGCGCCCCGAGCAGAAAGGAGCCTGGGAGGTCCCAGTAGCTGCAGCCTCCACACCGGGAACCTGGGCTCAGAACTGACAGAATCCATTTGAGTAGCGCTGTTGCAGAGGCCGGGAGTCTGTGCTTATAAAAGAAAGCCCGTGCGTGGGTGCTGACAGCCAGAACCTGTGGTCGCCCTGAGCCTTCATTTATAGCTCAGTCGACCGTGCAGAAGTGTCACGATGCAGGAAGATCTTAGAAGAGCGAACATCAGAACCCAGATCCTTTGTCCAGAAAACTGTTATTATTATTATTATTACTCACCCTCCTGGATATTTGTCAATGGTGGTGTCCACATGGTTCTGGAGCCAGCATTTTCTGGACATGACCTTGACAAACACCGTATGTAAATTTTCCTTTTTCTGGAAGACCCCGGGTAAGTATGATCATGAACAAGTTCCTAGTAGTTTACTAATCCAGTCACTTTTATCTTATTTTCACTGGAAGGCACTGAAACACAGGCCCCAGATTGGAGGGTTGGGCAAGAATCAGCACTCATTGACCCTGTGACTTCACACACGATAAAGCAAATTAGGCTGAGCCCTGGTGGCCTAGTGGTAGTGTATGGGACTGCACACACAGGGTTGACAGTTCAAATCCAGCATCAGCTCTCTAGGATTAAGGCTGGGCTTCCTACTCCCACCAGGGCAGTGATGCCACCAACACAAAACAAAACAAAATATAAAAAGATAAAGCAAATTGGCAAGCTTGAGGGTGGCTAGGAGGTATAATGCCCCATTTGGGCCACTTAGTAAGCAAAGTCCCTTGAATGAATGAATCTTCTTCTTTGAAGAGAAGCGCTCTTTCATTCTGAACAACTCTGGAAGGGGCAGGGGAGGATATAGACAAATAAGGATATTCAAACCAAACCAAACCAAATCAACGAACCAAACTCCACAAAAGTCAATTCATTTTCAAAGCTTGTTACTCTAAAAAGAAACAACACACCCTTTTGTTTTCCTCATGTGTCTTCTCATAAATGGATCCCCTTCTACTTTAGGGATTATCTTTTTGTTTTGTTTTGTTTTGTTTTTGGGCATCAGTGCTCTCCGGTGGTGGGAGTAGGAGGCCCAGCCACTCTGCTGGAATTGAACCTCCGTCCCAGTGGGCCACAGTCCCGCACACAACCACTTCGCCACCAGGGCTCAGCCCGGGATTATCTTATTAAGATTAATTTGCTCAGTCTATTTCTAAACTAAAAGAAGTGACTTTGGCTCTTGATGAGTGTCAAAAGATCAGAAGTGCTTCTTCTTTTTTTTTTTTTTTGGGCATCGCTGCCCTCAAGTGGTGGGGGTAGGAGGCCCAGCCTTTGCTCCGTGGAGCTGGAATCGAATCCCATCCCAGTGGGTCGCAGTCCAGCGCACAACCACTACACCACCGGGGCTCAGCCCTGTGCTTCTTTGTTATTTTTGGCGTTTTACACCTATTACCAAGGCTCTCTCTGAAACACTGGCTTTTGAGTGGGTCTAGCTGTGGTGGGCAACGTATTGGATATGGGCCTCACGGCATTTGGGAGCATGCAGAGTGAGGTACCAGTACTTGAGATTTGCAGCCCGAGTTTGGAGAGGGCTGGGGATTCAGTTGGGCAGGCAAACCGGGTATCCAAGAGGGAGGAAGATGCTGAGAACACATGTAGAAGGTCTGGACGGGCTCTGAGCAGAGCACCCACTTAGAGCCCTGGTTTCCAAATCTTGCTGCACATTAGAACTACCTACAGTGATAAAAAAAAAAAAAAATCCCAGTACTGAGGTTTCATTCAATTGGAACGTGTAAAGTGGGAGCCAGGTGGTCAATATTTATTAAAGAGCCCCAGGTGATCTCATGTGCATAATAGGCTGATATAAACAACCTCTCTCCTTATTTCAACGCCTACCTTGTCTTACCTGATACTCTACCACAAAGACATTTACTTCGTGGAGTCTTTATTCTCTAACCCTGCCAGTCCCGCTCTGTGGCATTTGTTCTCAGAGCTGAGCCTGTCTTGGTGTACCCTGGCTACGAATGATAATCTAGGCATTTCTGTCCTCCAACATTAGCTAGGATGATACGGTGGGAACACATGCGTGTCCTCAAGTTTTAGAGAAGAGACCCCAGTTCTGAGGCCAACCAGGTAATTTGTTTGCGTTATCTTTGACTTCAGATATAAACTTCTAATGAGCTCCTGGATTCTCAACTCAGCAAATGGCAGCAAATAGTGGTTGAAAAACACTCAAGGTGAAAGTCGTCTTATGATGTTTCCAGCTTCGCTTTTCTGCTGTTCGGGCTCCACCCACACCCAGGGCCAGTGAGCCCTTGTCTTCCTGGTGAAACCTAGGCCCAGGGGCATCGGTGGCCTGGATCTTCCCCTTCTCATTCCCCAGTGGTGTTTCAGCAGACAGTTCTTCATTACATACTTGAACTAGCATAAAGGAAGGCTACCTTCTCAACTCCAGCCAATCCAGATTCCCCAGGGTTTTGAGCACAAACGTCAATGCTCTAGTGAGGAGGAGCAAGTCTATGTTTATCCACTAGCTGATATAGCCAACTGAAGGTAGAACTCCAACCCTTAGAATTGCTGCTTCACCTTTGACTCTCTTTCTCAAATTAGGATGAGCTATGATTCTGCCGAATAGTGAATTTTATGATGCAGGGAGCAGCTGGGAGATAAACAGAGAATATAAGGACCATGGAAGGCAGGACTTGCAAAGTCACCTACTTGCACTCTGGGCCTTTCAGACCCACTTTGCTTTGTATCTTCCAAAGGGAAAGAAAGCCTCCAAAGTGGGCTGAGCCCTGGTGGCATAGTGGTAGTGCACAGGACTGCGACCCACTGGGTTGGAGGTTCAAATCCAGCAGCAAGGCTGGGCCTCCTACTCCCACCGCCGGAGAGCAGTGATGCCCAAAAAACAAAAACAAGAAAACAAACAAACAAAAAAAGAAAGCCTCCAAAGTGTCCTCCCTTTTGACCATTAGAATCTTCTCTTCTTTTTTAAAGACAGGCTCATTCCCTAAGGGATCATTATCCTTATGGGATATTCTGTGTTGGGGAAAGAAGCAGCCTGTTTCTAATGTAATAGGATTTCCATGAATGCGGAGCCCCTGGGGAAGGACTTAACACATGCAGAGCCGGCAGAGTCACCTCACCACTGCAGAGACAGACTTCCTGCAATGTCTTTCGGAGTACACCTTTCTGTTCCAGGACATTTGAAGTGAATCAGTCTGAGATGATGTCTCATGACCAGGGCAGGAGTGTGTGTACATATGCCTGTGTGGACAAGAGCCGATGTGTCCATGGAGCATGACCTGGCCCACTGTACTGAGCAGTGTCATACAAGTACGGTGTCAAGGGCACTGTGGCATCATTAATTTAAGGATGCTTACTCAGAGGGGATGGCAATATAGATTTGAGAATTGGGAAGAAAGGGCAAGAGTTGCCTCTTCTTACCGAAATATGTGAGGATGGAAAAGATGTTTCGGGGTGTGTGGATGTGCCCCAAGCCACTCGATGCTGCAGATGCTTTCCGAATGATCTTGCCAGCATTTTAGTGCTGACCCCAAACTCTACAAGGAAGAGGTTTTTGACTTTGAGAGCAGGGAGAGTGATTCAATTCTAACACCACTATAGCACGGACAGTGTGAATGTGTGAGTGTGTGTGTATGTGTGTGTGTTAGGTATGGGAGGGGGTGACTGCTACAAAACTGAGACTCTTGAGAGAACTCCAGTTTTGAGTCAAGATTGCTCTCTGTCTCTGCCAGACCTCATGATGGACATGATCTAACCTTAATCCTAATCTTCACTCTCATCCTATATCCTAGCCCTAACTTTTCCCCATTGCCCTGTTCTCTCCAGTAAGGACTTGAATCAGCTCCCATCTCAGCCCAGCACCAGTCCTTAGAGCAATTTTGACTCAAGACAGGAGTTCTCTCAAGAGTCTCACACTCACACATTCACACTCCATGCTTTAGTGGTCACAGAATTGAATCACTCTCCTTGCTCTTGTAGTTATAGACCTCTTCCTTGTTATTACCCACAGCCCCCTCCCCATCTGACACATGCTATATAAACTTGGTCCTATCATATCTTATAATAGGGCTCTTTTTCCACCTTCCAAAGTGGGAGGCTTTACCATGCCCCCCACCTTTGTCATTTGTTCACTCCATATTTGTCCATTAAATGCTCTGGGGCTGTGCTACATGCTGGGGACAGGTCTGTAGACAAGGGTGCAGAAACTCGGTGTTTCACTTGGCTGGGTGGCTGGAGTCCTGTGACTCATGTCTGCACCTCCCAGATGACGCCTGCTTGGATGTCTGAACTCAAAGAATAGTTCCCTGTAGGGCTTGGGCTTGTTCCTGGTGGTAAAGAACATTTTTTTTTTTAAGGAACATCTTGTTATAGTTCCCGTATCCTTCTGCTAACCCTTCATTTGAACTCTTGATGGGAGAATGCCTGGCTGAACACCCACAGAAAGCCTATCCCCACAGCTAGAACAGTCTTCTTCCATCTGATCTAGCCCCAGAAGGAACAACAAGGGCCCCTTTCATGTGGCCAGTCTTGCTATATGTTAGTTCACCCAGTCCTAAAGATGCCTGGTTCAAATACACAAGGCCTGTGGTATGGGTTCCAGATTGGTTCTACTTATAGCTTGTTTGTACTGATTCTGCTGTTGACTGGGTTGTGGGTGGGGTGGTTGTAGCTTTTGAAAGGAAGCATTTAAGTTTTCAAGTGTAAGTTAAGGAAAGGAGTTTCTTGCTGAGTCCTGGTGGTTTAGTGGTTGTGCGTGGGACTGTAGCCCACTAGGATGGAGGTTCAATTCCAGCTCCACAGGAGCAAAGACTGAGCCTCCTACTCCCACAACCAGAGGGCAGTGATGCCCAAAAAACCAAAAAGAAAGGAGTTTCCAAAAATCAAATGAATAAACTCACTAAGAAAGAATGTCTTCCGTGTGACACATGAGGGAGGAGGCAGGTTTGCCTTTGTGTGTGTGGTAGGCTGGGTTGACTAGAGATAAAATCCAGTGACACATATATATGTATAAGAAAGAGCTGTATATCAAGAAGTAATTGTAAATCAAGAACACATCCTAGCCCTGTCCAGACCAATTCCTTAGGGTTAATAGTAGTGCGGAAGTCCATCTTCATACTCATGCAGTCCCAGCAGTCATTCAGAATGCAGGAAGATCACAAGCTGGTGGGTGTAAAGTCTCACATGGAGTCCATACAATGGAGGTGGGCATATCACCACAGCTGTGGCAGGCCCCAGAGTGGCTCTCCAGCAGGAAAGTGAAGGCCCAGAGAGAAGGGAGAGGGCCTTCTTATGCAAAAGTCACACCCACAGCAGTCACCACCACTCACCTGTTAGACAGGCTCAACTCCACCCTACACATGTCTTTTCAAGTTGACATGAAATAATGTCAGTACCACGGCGTGATGAGGGCTGCTTGTTAACCTTAGGAAGACAGACTTGAGTATACAGAGGTCTGTGATTCAATCACTGTAATGACTGAAAAAAGAGTTGTTTTTCTCAGTCACTCCAATGAGAGTGTGGATTAAGTAGACCCCTCAAGGGTTCCCTTTTACTGTTGCTTCTCCCTGAGTTCCTTCAGCAGCCCAGCCCTGTAGCTGCTCCTGACACTGCATCTGCAGCCTGTTGGAATGAATTTTAAGCCACCCCAGGGATGGGACTCTGCCTCCTCAAGGTGGCCTTGGGTTCCTGAAATGAAGTCAGATAATGCTAATGTCTTAACAAAACAAGAGTGTGCTAGTCTGTGTAGTCTAGGGAAACAAATTCAAAGACACTCATATGTATGTAAGAAAGAGTTTCATCTACAAAAGCAATTGAATATTGAGAAAGCATCCCAGCTCAGTCCAGATCAAATCCATCAGTCCGATATTAGTCCATAGCTCCATTACCAATTGTGTTAGTCCAGGTAGACTAGAGGAATAAATTTCAAAGACATGCATATGGGGCTGGGCCCCGGTGGTGTAGTGGTGGTGCGCGGGACTGCGGCCCACTGGGATGGAGGTTCAATTCCAGCTCCACGGAGCAAAGGCTGGGCCTCCTACTCCCACCACCTGAGGGCAGTGATGCCCAAAAAACAAAAACAAAAACAAAAAAAGAAACAAAAAATCAAAGACACGCATCATATGGATATAAGGAAAGGGTTTATATACAAAAGGAATGGGACATTGAGAAGGCATGCCAGCCCAGTCCAGTTCAAAGTGATAAGCCCAATATTAACCCATATGCCCGAAATCAGTCTATAAACTTTCCTTCCGACTCACGAAGTCACAGGTCAGTGGGTGCAGAATTCCGGTGCTGGCAAAGGTCTCCCCATGGCTCTTCGCTTCCAGGGCTCAGGGTCCATCAACAGCATGCCGCTCCAGCTTCAGAGGTCTGGCTCCATCAGGGAAAGGCCATGTGGTCTCTCCGCCGGCTCCTCCAGCTTCTCAGACGCTGCCATCTTGTCTTGTCCATGATTCATCTTTTCTCAGACTAACTCCCAACAACTGGGGAAGACAGCTTCTCATCTTCATGAGGGAAATATCACAAGATTTCTCAGAAGTCTCAGGAGAAAGCCACGTCCACATAGAGGCCTCATTGGCTACTCAATGGCTATCTCCAGATAGACTCTACCCCTACATTTCAATCATAAAATTAACATATGCACATGACTGCCACACCAATCTAAAAGTCCTCTTCAGACTCATGAAACACATGTAATGATGCTGATTGCAGGAAGATCACAGGCCAGTGGGTAGGAAGTATTGTGAATCCAGTGACACTGTAAGCATCTCAGTGCTGGCAGAGGTCTCCAGGTGACTCCTCTAACTCCCAGAGCTCTGATTCTATCAAGGTAATTCCACATGGGCTCTCTTCAGGAATGTTTCTGCCTTCAGCCTTCACCAAGCTATTTATCACCTCCAAATGAGGTCATCAAGCTGAGACTTGATCGGCAGGCTAAACTCCACCCCTTCACTCTTAATAATCAAATTGACAACAGATTATCAAATTACCACAAATAGAAAAGATGAACCCATTTGCTGCATATAAAATCACCAAAGTCCACTGCAGTGAGTTGATGCAGACTCAAAACAATCCTTGAGTCAAGGACGATGAAGCATCCAAACGAAAAGTTTTCACTCCTGATGACTTGTACACTCAATTATTTTAGCTGTCTGTCTTTCTAGTGTCATAGAAGTATCCTTAGAGGCATTGTCACCCCCTTCCCTCTTGCCTCTGCACATTGCCCCATCTCTCTTGGAAAAGGAATTCTGCCTGCATGGATTTTCTAGACTCTGGTGTGTAGCAAACGGGATCGCAGGCTTCAGTTAATGTGAGCCAATGGCTATCTCCTATAGTTCTCTTTCGCTGGTGATATGTGGGTACCTGCTGGTCTGCTAACAGTGAGGTCAGGAGTTTAAAAACATGTGCTTCTATAAACCATTGCTAGTCTCAGAAACCGACTGAAGTTCTTTGTCTTATGGGGTCACTGTGAATTTGCATTGCCTTTTTTTTTTTTTTTACTACATTGTTATTTATTTATTTTTTCATGTTTAATCATTTTATTGGGGGCTCATACATCATTTCTCATAATACATAAATACATATATTGCGCCATGCTTCTTCACATGCCTGCAGCTGTCATCGCTCACATTGCCTTTAAGTCCATGAGTTTGGTGTGATTTTTGGTGGTTCTCTCTGGGAATGAATTTAAGTCTTTTTTTTCCCCCACTCTTTGAGGCAAAGTTTTACCTTACAAATCCCCTAGATGGTGCTACTCGTCAAGTGTGGGCCTGCCTGTCTTCTTTATTTCTTCTTTCATTTTAAGATGAAAGCGCACGACTGTTGGCCCCCAGGCTTAAATTAGCCTCTATTGTCTAAATGGAAAGTTACTGTTGTCAGGCCTGGTAAATGACGTCAGAGATGATTTCTGCTGGAAATAATCCTCACCTCTGGGTATTTCAAAGTGGTTTGCAGTAGGAATGTGATGTCGGACTTGTTTATGTGGGTGGCATGAAGTTCTCATGCATCGTTGCAAGACTGTGGTCAGTGACCCCTTGTGCAGGGAAAGTTTTAGTTTCGGGCGTTGTCTTTCACATTGATACTGGAAACCCTGACGGTGGGGAGGGGGTGGAAATGCCAAAGTGGAAGTCAAGTTCAAGTCCATTCTCTTCCTGGTTCATGTCTTCTTTGGATAAGAAAATTAAATGGAACTACTGATTCATCTGGGGCTGTCACCGTGCCCCTTGAGCTTCACTTCTTCCTGCTACAAATATCCCCAGGACCTGCTGAGGTCCCTGAAGCTTGTTCATAATACAAACAGATGATGTTCACACCCATCATTTGCTGGACCCGCACCACCCAGAGCCATTGAGTCTATTTCAACAGGTCAGGGTAGAACTGCCTCTTTGGGACTGTGGCCAGCTTCTGATATATACATTATGAGTTCAATTGGCAGTTGTACAGTGATAATTACTATTTATTATAATAAAGATATAGAGATCATGACAGAGAGAGAAATAATAAGAGTTAGACATATATCACATCATGGTAGCATGCTTACCTTCGCCCTGCTTGGTGGTTTGCATGGAGAGAGAGGCATGAGAGGGATTACATGATGAGGGAGAGGAGCTAAGAGCGTCCGGCACTCAGGGGCAGGAGAGGCAGGAGCGATACAGGAGCGAGTCAGGAGACAGAGAGTGAACATTAATTTTTCCCATTTAAATAACCTTATGGGGGACACAAACCTTATCGTCACTGGTTAGGAAATGTCACAAGAGGGGGCTGTCTCAAGGGTTGTATGGTGATAATGGCTTAGGGATGCCTACGTGACTAAGGCTAGAGGGCTGTGATAAGGGAAGGCCTCAGACTCCGGGGATAGATGAACAGGTGTGTCTTGTTAGGAGTCATTGACAAGGGTCCTTGAATCCCATCCACAGCCCTCCAGGGAAGCGAACCATCACCCTAACAGCAGGGGAGTCAGCTCTATCAAGCAAAGGCCTCAGATAACTGGGAGCTTCAGGGGGAATAGCTAGCTTAGCTTGTACACTAAAGCTTAGTAAATACCTTGCTTAATGTTTTAGAGTATATGATGTGGAAGAGTCCTGTCTTCATCCCACACCTCACCGTGCCCGCTGGGACAAGTGGATGCCTTCAGACAGCTGACCTGCTGGTTAGCAACTCCATGCATGGCCCACCCCGCCGTCAAGGTTCCTTACTGAACGATGAGCCCCAAACCCCCAACTCACTGCCTTGCGTTGATTCTGAGAGTGAAATGCAGCAATGGACACGAACGGAGGTTCAGAACACAGGGATTGTGTGTGTGTGTGTGTGTGTGTGTGTGTGTGTGTGTGTGTGATTAGGCAAAGGTAGGACCTCATGTGGGTGTGTTCTCATGGGCAGGATGAAAGTCAAGGAAAGCCTGGGGGATGGAAGGAAGCAATGAGGGGGTGGGGGCTGCCGACAGGTTTTGTCAGGAGCTGCTGAGTCCTGCCTGTCTTCTACTAATATTGGAAAGGTGACAGTCCTAACCGAGCACAGGTAACCTGACAGCTCTCTCTGTCTTGCTGTGATTCTTGTTACACAGAGACGCCTCTATGGTGCAAATGCTGTAACGCTCAATTTCTAGGCGAAAGATCGGCCATTTGCTCCCAATTATCAGGGCCTCAGAAGACAGAAGAAAGGACTCTGGAGCTCTTCTGAAACAACACAGGTTTGAAACCGCCATTCTAGCCCCGCCATGTGGAGTTTCAGAATCACCTGGAGGGGAACCAACAACCACCTGTTCCCCATTCCTATGTCTCTTACCAACTTGTAGACAGCTTATTTACTCCCCGCCATTGCTTGATGTGGAAATGCTCACAGTGGCCCGAGGTTCCTGACACAAATCACTAGCTGTTGGTGGTGACATTTAGAGGGCTGACTTGTCCTTTGGTGGAGGGGACTGTCATCTGCCTGTGAGGTAGGTTGTCAGAAGGGTGAGTACAGAACCAGCCCAGGTTTTCTGTTATCCTGGATTTCCAGTGGAAAGTCAAACGGGAAATGAGGAGGAGAGGTCAGAAAATTCAAGTAAGTCACAAAGGTGGACCAGTGAATTTCCCTGGTCTCCATGCTGTTCATTGCCATTGGACAGCGTGAAGGAAAGCATCCCTCTGGCTCTCTTTGGACTCTTTCATCTCACTCCCAAAGCTGGGATTCTAGCATTCTGGCATTTTGCAACCTACTGATCTGCAGTTGCAAATGATATCTTGAGGACAGAAGGGGGAGGGGGACTGAAGAGACAAAGAAGACAGGTAACCGAGTGGAGCCTCCACCCTCAGAAGAGTGTGTTCCTTGAGCCCAGGGTACCGACACCACCCTCTACTGAGCCACTTAGCTGCTTTCTCATGCTGCTTTCTACAGAGTTAGTGTTATCTCGTGTAGGTGATCAAGTCCCTACATTTGTCCAATGCCGTTAACAGGTGCCCTCAGGAGAAAGAGGAGGCTGTTTGCTTCTGGCTGCCAACCACAATGCCAGAAGTTCAAAACCACCGCTCAGAGTAAGAAAAGAGAGGCTTCCCATGCCTGCCAAGATCACAGCCTCAGAAACACACAGGAACAGTTCTTCTCTGTCCTCTAGGGTCATTGTGAGTCAGAATCGACTGATTGGCTTTGGGTTTCTTTAAAATAGGCCTAGGGTACTAGGCCTAGCATACTAATTGGCTTTTTACTTGTATATCTGATCAACTTCTGCCAAGGTGTCAACTAAGATGGCTGGTAAAAGCTAGGCATGTGTGCCCTTTGATGAACTTTTTGATGAAATCGAACCCCTTAACTTTGTGTTCAATATACTCTAAGCTATATTCCAAACCCTGCATTTCTAGCAACATTTCCCATTCACATATTTCTCAAGGCAGTCAGGTCATGGGCCAGTCAGCTTTTCCAAGACAGCTGTAATGATTTCTCCTTACAAATGTGTGTGGGATGTGTAAAGCATTAAGCCACACCCTGTGTAAGCACCTTTTCCTTGAATGCGCATGTGCCAGTGGGCTTGTCCTGGGCCCAGGTCTGAGGAGACCTTGCAGCATTTATTCTCCTACTGTCTGGAGCAGGTGAGGGCTTGGGAAGAGAAAATCCTGGAGGATGGAAGACCACCAGGAAAGGATGAAGGTTCTGGAGTTAAGGGACACTTGCTACACAATAAAAGATGACGAGTCATGTTGTGAGTCATCTGGGTGTCTCAAAATCGCTAGGCATATTTCACCAATTCACACTGTCCTGTGAGCCCAAGGTTTATGTTGTCCTTGACATCTGGAGGCTCAGGCCCTGCCCTCATCCCCCCCCCCCCACTTTTTTTTTTTTTTTTGGGTTTTTTTTTTTTTTTTTGGGGGGGGGAGGGGGACATCACTGCTCTCCGGTGGTGGGAATAGAAGGCTCAGCCCCACTGCTGGAATTGAACCTCCGTCCCCGTGGGCCGCAGTCCCGCGCACAACCACTACGCCACCGGGGCTCAGCCCAAAAATATATCTTTTTTGTTTGTTTTTGGGGCATCACTGCCCTCTGGTGGTGGGAGTAGGAGGTCCAGCCTTGTTGCTGGATTTGAACCTCCAACCCAGTGGGCCGCAGTCCTGCGCACAACCACTACGCCACCGGGGCTCAGCTCCCCCCCCACTTTTTATCAATCAACCTACAACTGGGTCTGTCTCTGATGACACTCCATGAGAACCGCTACTCCTTTCTGATCTCCTTTGGCATCTCTTTCTATTGGCAAATCCTGCCTTGTTTTCAGATTCCAGCTGTATTTTAAACTCCTTAAGGGCAGGATCTATTTTAATTTTTCAACATCTTTATCTAGCTCTATGAGCAGCTGGAGTATATGAAAAAGAATTCAGTATCAGGACAGGGGGGAGGTTTATCAACCAGCTGAATTAAGGAGGACTGAAGCTCTGCTCTGAGGTTGTCGAGGATTTCCTTCTGCTTGCCTCTACTACCCGTGCTGCTGGATGCCACAGTCCAGAGGTCAAACCATGTGCTGCGTCAGGCACATCTGCCACACGAGGCTTCTTTAACATTTTGCAAAGCCAGGATGCTACTCTGAGGAATAAGATACACCTGACCCAAGCCATGGTGTTTTCGATGACCTCATCTGCACATGAAAATTGGACACTGGAGAAGGAAAACCGAAGAAAACATTGATACATTTGAACCACGATGTTGGCAAAGAATATTGAAAGGACCGTGGACTGCCAGAAGAACAAATAAACCTGCCTCGGAAGAAATACAGCCAAAAAATGTTCCTTAGAGGCAAAAAGTAGTGAGGTGTCATATTTTAGATGTGGATTCCGGACATCATGCTTGGTGAAGCGGAGGGACAGTGAAAGAGAAGCAGGCCGCCAACGAGACGGATGGTCACAGAGGCTGCCACAAGGGGCTTAATCATGAGAGCACGGGTGAGGGTGGTGCAGGGCCTGCTGGTGTTTTGCTCTGTCGTGCCCGGGTCGCTGTGTGAGTCCAGGTCGACTAGAGAAACAAGTTCATAAACGCGCATATGTCTATAAGGGAGAGGTTTATAGACAAGAGCAATTGAACATTGAGAAAACATCCCAGCCCAGTCTAGATCAAGCCTGTATGTCTGATAGAAGCCCATACGTTTGACAGCCACCTAGAAAGTCCTCTTCAGACTCATGAAGCACATACAATGACATCAGGACAACCACAGGTCAGTGGGTACAGGGTCTTGTGCATCCAGTGGCGGTAGAAGCATCTCGGCTCCGGAAGGGGACTCGCTGTGGCTCCTCTGGTTTCTAGGGCACAGGGTCTATCATATGTCTCATCAGCTGCAGTGTCTCCCAGAGGGTGAGCATCATCAGTAGAATGTCTCCAAGGAAGTGAACCGAGAGAGATAATGTCTCCACCTCCAAGAACGAATGACCCCATTTCCCAGAATTCTCAGGGAGAAGACCATGTCCACACAGGTCTCCTTGGCCATCTCTGGATTGACAGGCTAGACTCCACCCCCACACTCTTCATCCTCACATTGACACCAGCTAGGTGACTGCCACAGTCGCTCTGTGTCAGAACTGAGCCGACAGCATTGAACAACAACAGCAACAACGTGAAGATACAATTCATAGAACAAGTTTACTGTTCCGTGAGTTTCTATCATACACAGAGTCATGCTTCCATCCCCACAAGAAGCCTCATTCCTGGTAGCGATCCCTTCCCCATTTCTTTCCGCGCCAAGTGCTGGATGGCCAGGTATCTGCTTTCGGTCTCTGTAGCCTTCGCATCTGTTTGTGGGCGTAGTCAGGCAGCAGAAGCTCAAGTCGTCTGTTAGCAAAACGGAATGAACCCTCTTAGACCTCCTGACAGCCACAAGGTCAGCGTGTCTCGTGTGGACTCTCACGCGCCGTGACAGGAGCTGAAGGAGGTTTTATTCAGGAAGGTATTTGCATGGGTCTCAACATCATCTGGTCTATGTCTCTCCTTTCCTTTGTCTTTCCTTTCAGAAGCCCCAGCCAAAAGCACGATAGGATCTAGAGTTGAAGTTCGATGACTGGTTCTGAGGTTTAGGGCAAATGACCCAGCCTTTCTGGAAACATAGTGGGCTTGCTGTGAGCACTGCCCCAGGGAACACATGTAAAGCACCTCCTACTGTTCCCGTGTAGTTATTTCCCTTTTCTTCCGCTTAATTATTAGGACCCCTGGTGGTGTAGTGGGTTATGCACCTAGTTGCTAACTTCAAGGTGGGTGGTTCAAACCCATCAGTGTCTTCATAGAATTTGAAGTCTTAAACTCTCAAAAACCCCAAAGAACAGCTCTACTAGGTCCTTATGAAGTTTCCTGGTGCTTATGCCCTTGAGCCCATTTCAATGCCCAGTGAAGGGAGGAAGTGATTAAAGCGGGCGTCCCTAAACTATGGCCCAGGGGCCAAATGTGGCCTGCCAAGGACATTTATCCAGCAGCTGGGTGTTTTTACCCCTTCCGCCTGTCCTGCTTAGCAGCTGACTCGTCCCAGCCCGCAGTGAATTTGTTCATACTTTTTTTTTTTTTTAACTATAGTCCGGCCCTCCAACTGTCTGAGGGACAGTGAACTGGCCCCCTGTTTAAAAACTGTGAGGATTCTTGGTTTAAAGTGAAGAATGGGTGCACCAAAGCACATAGTGGGTGGTGGTGGTGGTGGGGGAGGAAAGAGGGGCAGTTTCCAGAGAGCTGGCAACATGTGATGGTGTTAAAGAGGAGACAAGGTGGTCCCCCAGGGCCAGCGTATTTCCAAAAGAAAGACTCACTGTGCAAATTTTCACTATGGCGTTGATATGAGATTATTCTAAATTAGGTGGAAGTAGAAAGGGAAGAGCATTGATTTGATATCCAATAATGCATACATAGATTGTCTCTACGAATCTGTGGCAATTCCCTCAATGTACCTCCCTTATCTTACTTGCACTCCATCTTGCCTGTTTCCATTCGTTCTTCTCTCACGACCCCCCTGAGCTTTGGATAAATGCTGTCTTTAGATCTTAAATGGTTATTCAAACACAGGAGGGAGTTCAATGTCAGACCTCTGTCCAACCAGCAGAGGTGACATCTTTTATGATCTGGGTTTTATTCCTCATCTTTCTCCTATTCTGTGCAGGGCCTTCTTAGGTGATCCATTTCAGAACAGCTGGTAGCAGTAGCCAGGCACCACCTGACTCTGGCCTCAGGGTCATGGAGTTGGAAGCTTGTGTGGTCCAGTAGTCTATTGGACTGTTTCCATACATCTTCGATGTTATTCATTCTTCCATCCCCTGTATCAGGAGAGACCAATAGTTGCCCCTCAGATGGATATTTGCCAAAGTAGGATATTGTCTTTGTTATGCCAATTGACCTCGGCATTCCCTGTGACTATGGTACTGATTACCAGGCCCGGTAATCCTTCTTTCAAGGGGTTTCAAGATGTTTTCATAACTTTTCCCCACTGTAGGCTTCACTATATGTATGGATGCACTGGTCGCACAGGTCAATACACCCAAACAAATACCATCTTTCACATCTGACATATTTGTGTCTGTAGTCCTACTTCCTCTCCCTCATCTGTTCAGCTAATGTGTCCAGCCAAGCAACTACTGTCCTCTTGATGGGTGGTGGGTAGAATTATTGTCATCCAGAGGGTTTTCCTTGACTGCATATTGGAAGTAGGTCACGTGCCTGTTCTTCCTAGTCTGTCTTACTCTGGAAGCGCCTCCTGAAATGTGTTCATCTCATAGCAGCATTCAAGCTTCAAATGACAGACGTGTAATGGCTGCAAATGACGTGTAAGGGAGTGTTTTGGTTGAAAACGGAAATTAAGTGTCCTGTATGGAAGGTGAGGATTCTGCCAGTGCATGACCACTCCCTCTGTAACATTAACCTTTTTCCACATGGGACACTCACACACTTCGTGTGGGGTTCCCTACCTGGGTGGCGAGTAAGTCTCTATAAGCGGGGCACTTTCCAAACTGAGTCCACGTTTTCTTGGGACACGGACGCAGTCCTGGCTGAGGGCAGAGGACTCTCACTTTTAGCTCCCACTTTAGCAAACGAAGAACGAGAAGGGACTTTTAAGCCCTCCGCTTTTGCCTAGTCCCGTAACCCAAGAGTTCCAGGGTGGCAGTCTTTGCCCCTTGGATACTCTGCTGCACAGGAGCTCTGCTGGGCTGCCGGCTGTCCAGCGTGTCCCCACGCCATGCCTCAGCTTAAGGAAGAGGTGGCAGTTGTGACAGTACAGCCTGGGCTCTAGGGGAAGAGGAGGATTCGGTGGTTCAGGACCACCTTTCTTCTGCTGATTAGAAGAGCGTTTCCATCCCCAGGGCTCTGACTTTTGCAGCTCTGAGGACATCTTCCTGCGAAGCTTATGTCTGTCCTAGGGCAGATCAGATTAACCTGAGCATTGCTAGCTTCTTCTTTTTTAAAAATTTCTCAGCCAGAGAATGCAGGAGGGGAAATAGAGTCGGAGCTGCCCTAGTAAGGAAAGTGCAGGAATAGACGCTGGGGAAGGGGGACGTGAGCCAACTCATGCTGGAGACCCCCTGCCTATCCCTGTGATTGTTTTCTTCCCTCCCTTTGCTGCTCCCAGATCCCACACTCATGAAAATAGGAAGCGATGTCATCACACACGTGCATGCCTCCCCTTCGTGCGCTGCCTCTGGGTCACCACTTCCTGCTTCTGAGTCACAGGAAGGTAATTTCCCCCTGATGTTCAATATCCTCCCACCTCTCTGATCCCTCAGCATCTACCCAGATGACTCCTCACCCCTGCTTTCTAAATATTTCTTTCTATACAAGAGACAACCACCTCAAAGAGACCCTCCCGCCCCCAAACAAAACAGAATGAAACTGCAACCCCGTGAACCCTCATACTGAGCTCCTGCCCACTCACCACTCACAAAGTGCATGATGATTACATCATGCATGACTGAGCGCCTGGATTTAATTAGGCAGTGAGGTACATGCAAAAATGTCTCTTGAGTGTCTCTGCACAGTACAATCCATCATAGACCCTTGCTATGTGGGACAATAGAATCCCTGGTGGTGTAGTGATTCTGTGTTGGACTGCTAATCTCAAGCTCTGCAGTTTGAAGCCATCTGTTAGCTGTTCCATGGGAGAAGGACAAGGTCTCAGAAACCTACAGGGGCTGTGTAACCTGCCCTGTAGGGTCGCTCTAAGTCAGAATCAACTTGATGTGAGTTTTTGAGTATAAGGGAATGTATTTGGTTGCTGCCACATCCAAACAAAGTTGGAATCACACTGCTAGACACCCCAGAAGACCCCTGGATGGACCTGGGATGACTCTGAAGCAAAACTTCAAGGAACTAGTTCTACAGATCCACCCTCCCACTGGAATTTTCCTTTTCTCCCTCCCTCCCTCTTTCCCTCCCTTCTCTTGCCTATGTTCTTCCTCCTAAAATCATGTACCATCCTTGCCTTATGTCTGTTTTTTTTCCCTTTCTCTCTTATTTGAACTGAGGATGGCTAACAGAATACAGAATATGGATTAGGTGCCCGAGCTTCAGTGATTCACGGTCAAACATCTGTTGAATATCTAGTATGCACCAAGCACTTTACTAGGTCTTAGAGCTCAGTGAGTGTAAGTTAGCTGTCTGGCTCCAAGAATCTCACAGTCGCTGGAGAGTCACATATTTGATTACTGGTTCTGAGGTTTAAGGTAAATTACCCAGCATCTCTGATAACACAGTGGGATTGGTTAATACAGAGTGTGGAAAGTTCTGTAATGGAAGTAACCAAGGGGCTATGGGAACACAGAGAAAATACCTTGTAGCATGACTGGGTGATCACAGAAAATCCTGAAAGCTGTCACTTGAGCTTTGAGGCTTACGAGGAGGAACAATTAATTACGAGGGCATTACTCGAGCAATGTCTGAGTAAGAGGTTTGATTGCTGGAGGATGAAGGGGAAGTGGGAAGTTAAAAAGTGGCTACATTAAGTATAGGATGACATTTTCAAAAGCTTGACAAAGAAGAGGCAGAGAGAGGGCAAGAGGGGAGCAGAATGCAGAGTTCAAGTTGTTTCATCTACTGCACATATGTGAGTTGTGGAACTATTAATGAGTTTTAGCCTACATTTCCAACATCCTGTTGACAAAGACATACATATAATAAACTCAAAAGTCCCCAGATCTTTCTCAGTAAGTTGATTTCAACTCATCGCGACCCTATAGGACAAGGTAGATTGGGCCCTGTGAGTTTCTGAGCTGGTAACTCTCCACAGGACTTGAGAAAGTATCACACAGTACTGCCATGCTAGAGATGTCGACAAGATCCAGAGGAACATCTGGAGAAGGCTAGGGTTTCAGGTAAGACAGCTTTGGAGGATGGCTTAAAAATATTTTATTGTATTTCAGGTGAAAGTTTATACTTAAAGTTAGTTTCCCATTTAATGCTTCTTTATACACATTGTTCCCTGTCATTGCTTGAAATTTTCATGACATGTCAGCATTCTTGTTATTTCTATTCTGTTTCTACTACTAGCTTCCCTTCCTCTTCTAACTTTCTTATCTTTGCTTTTGGGTAAATGTTGACCATTTGGTTTCATACAATTGATTGTTTAAGGGACACATAACTCATGAGTGATATTGTTTTTATTTATTTATAAGCCAATCCATTATTTGACTGGGAAGTGAATTGCAGGAGTGACTTCAGTGCCAAGTTCAAGGATTATCTTAGGGCTGTAGATCCAAAGTTTCCTCTCTCTTTATTCATCCAGGACAGGCTTTTTATTTAAGAATTTGAGCTGTGTTCTAAAGATTTTTCCAGTCACATCTAGGAGCTTCTACTGAGTTCTTGGTCAGGATGGTTAGTAGAGGTAATAGGGAACTCTTTATTTCTGATTACAGCTTAAACGAGACATGGGTTTCTGTGGGCTATTAAGTCTATTAAGTCTATGCAACAAATTTCTTCTTTGAGTCCTTAGACTTTTTTCTTCTTTGAGCCCTGGATTTACCTCATTCTCTTTTGTTCCATATTAGTAGAGATCAATATGTATATATCTTAGATGACACCTCTCAAGTTTCTATGTCTTCGAATACAACTCACAAATTAAGTTGTAGAACATTAACTTGATGAACTATGCCATACCTGTTAGCTAAGTTATTCCACAGGGTTATGGCCCTAACTAAGCCTTTTAGTCTAGTAAACCAAAGCCATGAGTTGTTTGGATATTTGGGGGGTGGGGGAGTGTCTCTTTAACTCTGCTCCCATGTGCTTTGCTATGTATATGGGTGTATGTGGACTTGTGTGCGCTCCCATATGCTTTCCTATATTTTATATGGTTTCCATTAGATGCACTTGAGTCCTTGCTGACTCACAGTGAGGCTACGTTTGATATCACGAGACACTGCTGGATCCTGTGCCACAACTGTTGTTAAGTTGCAGCCTCTTCGTCAATCCTTCTTGTTGAGGGCCTCTCTCTTTTGCACTGACCCTCTACAGTATCAAGCATGGCGTCCTTTTTCAGAGTCTGGTCTTTGTTGATAAGGAGCTCAAAGTATATGAGACAAAGTCTTACCACCCCTAATTATAAGGACTATTTTGGCTATCCATCCCTCAAGACAGATTTGTTTGCTCTTCTGGAAATCCATAGCACTTTCAATAGTCTTGTCCAACGTAATAATTCAAACAGATCAATTGTTAGTCTGTCTTTCTTATTCATTGTCCAACTTTGAAGAGCATGTTAGATGGCTGAAAATGTCATGGCTGGATTAAGTGAATCTTAGTCTTCAAAGTGACATCTGTACTCTTTAATGCTTTATAGAGAACTTGTATTGCAGCTTTGCCCAATGCAATATGTGGGTGCTTGATTTCTTGACTGTGATTTCATAAGTATTGATCGTGGAGCCAAACAAATGTTCCTTACCATTGGGATAGTTTTCATATTTTCTCTGTTTGTCATGATGTTATCTATTGGCACAGTACTGAGGATTTTGGTTTCATTTATGTAAAGTGGCAAAGTCTGCAGTCTTTGATTTTCTTAGCAAGTGCTTCAATTCCTTCTTACTTTTAGCAAGCAAGTAATGTCACCTGCATATCCCTCCATGAATCTTTCCCAATCCTGATGCCACACTTCTTCATATAGTCGCCCACCTTCTTTGATTATTTGCTCAATGTACAGCATGAATAAGTGTAGTAAAAGTATATAGCACACAAACACACCTTTTCTGATTTTTGAGCCGTGTAGTATTCTCTTGTTTGAAGGAGTGTATCTTGGTCTATGTATAAATTCTGTATGAGCACAATGAAGTGTTCTGGAATTGTAATTCTTCACAATGTTATCCATAGTTTATTGTGACCCACATATTCACAGGTCTTTGCATAGTCAATAAAACAAAGGGAGACACCTTTTTTGGAGCTTTCTGCTTTTAGCCAAGATCTGCTTGGCATCAGCAATGATATCCCTCATATCACGTCTTCTTCTGAAAATAGCTTGAGTATCTGGCAGCTCTCTGTTAATGTGCTGCTGCAACCATTTTAAAATTATGTTCAACAAAATTTGACTTGTTTGTGATAATAATGGTATCGTTAGATGATTTTCACATTATCTGGTAAGTTTTCTTTGGAAAAGGCACAAATGTGGATCTTTTTCATTTAGTTAGCCAGGTAACTGTCTGCTAATTTTTTTGGCCTGGGCCAAGTGAGAACTTTCGGGGTTTTATCAACCTGCTGAAACATTTTAATTATCCCATCAACCTCTGGGGTTAATTTTTTTTTTTGGCTAGTGCCTTCAGTGCAGTTTGGACTTCTTTCTGCAAACATCACTTGATCATCTACTACCACTGGAAACGGCTGAATGATTGCCAATTCTTTTTGGCATGGTAACTCTGTGTGTTTCTTTTATTTTCTTTTAGTATTTTATGCATTGGTAAACATTTGCTTATAGAATCATTCAGTGGGCTGAGCCCCGGTGGCGTTGTGGTTGTGCGTGGAACTGCGGCCCACTGGGATGGAAGTTCAATTCCGGCTCCCAGGAGCAAAGGCTGGGCCTCCTACTCCCACCAACTGAGAGCAGTGATGCCTAAAAAAAAACAACCAAGAATCATTCAGCATTGCAAACTGAGGCTTGAATTTTCTCTTCATTTCTTTCAGTTGAGATATGCTTCATGTGCTCTGCCCTTTTCTACTTTCTAACTCCAGCTCTTGATACATTTCATTATAGTATTTTGGTTTTGTTTCCTCAAGCTGCCCTTTGAAACGTCCTGTTGAGCTCTTTCACGTCATCATTTCCTCCACTCATTTTAGCTACTCTACATCCAGTTGCAAGTTTCATTGGCCCCTCTCACATTTATTTTGTTCTTTGCTCCTTTCTTCTTTCCTTCCCCTCCTACTCTCTCTCTCTCTTTCATTCTTGTCTTTTAATTTACCCTTTACTTTCTTCCTGTATATTTTGATGTCACCCCACAACTCCTCTAGTACTTTATCATTAGTGTTCAGTCCATCAAATCTGTTCTTGAGTATCTCTCTAAAGTCGGGTATTTTAGCTCTCATGGGTCTATTTTAATGTTCTTCAGCTTCAAACTGAACTTATGAGTGAGCAATTGATGATTTGCTCTACAGTCAGCATCTGACCTTGTTTTGACTGGTGATATTGAGCTCACCTCTTCCCACAGACGCAGTCAATTTGATTTCTCAGTAATTCATCTGGGGGTATCCAGGTATCTAGTTTGAATTTATGTCATTGAAAAAAGGTAGTTGCAGGCTGAGCCCTGGAGGCGTAAGTGGTTGAGTGCGGAACTGCGACCCACGGGCTTGGTAGTTCAAATTCAGCAGCAGCAAGGCTGGGTAGCTCCCATGACCACCAGAGGGCAGTGATGCCTAAAACTTAGAAAAAAAAAAGAAAAAAGGTAGTTGCAACAAAGAAGTCATTGATCTTATATAATGCTATTATGTGATATGCAGCTTTATTTCTGTCACCAAGACCATATTTTCCAACTGTTGATGCTCCCTCTTTTTTTTTTTTTTTGTGGGGGGGGGTGCATCACTGCTCTCCGGTGGTGGGAGTAGGAGGCCCAGCCCCACTGCTGGAATTGAACCTCCGTCCCAGTGGGCCGCAGTCCCGCGCACAACCACTACGTCACCGGGCCTCAGCCCGATGTTTCCTCTTTATTTTCAACTTTTACATTCCAATCACCTGTAGGTGATTGCTTGTTTGATCAATTTCAGGCTGAAGAAATTGGTAGAATTCTTCAATTTCTTCATCACCAACTTTAGAGGTTGGTGTATATGTTCAAATAGTAGTTAAATTATTTGGACTTCTTTGTAGGTTGTGATAGGTAAGCTTGTTGAACCAACATTGCCAAAGATGATAGGTAGGTCTGTTGTGACAACATGGCCAATGAACACATGAGATCAATTGAAGGGCAGAGATAGAAATGGCTTGGTGAGCCCCACACCTGTCCTCTTGCTCTTGGATCTTCTGACCAGCCAGCTGCCTTGTTTGTCCTGTGCCTCGATCTCCAAGTGACACTACACATGGGGCACCTAATTGGTGGACTGTGTTGCTGTGAGTTGAGGTTCCTTCAAACCCTGCTTTGCCACGCTTCTGGAATGTACATTTTTGAGCTGGGGACTGTTGGACTCTGTCATCTGACTGACTGTTGGTGACCTGTTTGCTCTTTGCTGCTTGTGGCCAGATAGCCTGAATTGCTCTACAGAGGACTACTCGGCAGCCCTCAAGACTCTAAGGACTGCCAGTCTACTAGCTGTCTCATGCAAGTGAGTTGCACCAAACCATTTGCATTGCTTTTTAGATTAGTTGACTGTTTATTTCTTATATTATATATCCTTCTAGCTATATAAATATATAAAGAGAATTGCTAGTGTCCTGGTTTTGTTTCTCTAGAGAGCCCTAACATATAGGTGTATAGATAGTAACCTATCACAGACTGTATTGTATTATAAGATAGGCATCGAAATGAACTTTTTGATAATGAATGCAAAGTTATTCCTTTTAAATTTATTATTCCTGACATAGGAAGCCAGATGACTGTCTGATTCAAAACGTCCATTTCAATTCAGCAATGCATAGCGTATGGCTCTTTATGCATTCAATCTTATTTTGCAGACTTTGAATTGTCTTGGATTCACACTTTGTATATTTCAAGTTCTATTTATTAATGGATGCCTATTTACAGCTGTTGGTTTTCATTTGGAGTCATGGCCCATCCACAAATTAAGGTCTCAAAAATTATACTCTATGTCCACCCATATAGGTGGACTCTACTTTGAGAGGTACCTCTTCCCCAGTGGTATTTTGAATAGCTTTCAACCCGAGGTCCCGCTGCATCTTCCAGCACTTAGTTGACAATGTTCTGCTGTCCGTATACCTTTTGTGACTAATCCCTCAGAAGTCCATGGCCGGGTCTTTCTTCCTTGTGTGCCCTTTATCTGTAAGCTTCACTGAAACCTGTTCATCACAGCAACACACAAGCCTACACTGTAGGACAAACGGACAGACTAGTGCTGGATATAAATATATTCACACACACACACATATATACACATACATATTTGCTTATGCACTCACACCTTTTATTGGTGGGATTGCTGTGTTGCAAAATTGTACACGTTGTAGCATTTATCACAGCTGTTCTTCCTCTAATATATTTCTTACTATTTTCATTTACTTTGGCCAATGGTATCAATAAAGTATGGACAAGGTTAGCGACTGGTGGGGTAGGGCTGAGTTGAAAACCTGAGAGAGGAAAGGTGTTGAGTACCAGGGACGTCTATTTGTTGGACTGGTTGGTATTGTGAGGACCAGTGGCCAGTGAGTAAGTCAGGCGTTGAATTGGTAAGAGATTTGTGCATAAGGGCTCAGGACATTGAAGGGAGTCCAATCCAGTATCCTGAAGTTTCTTGGCAGAAGCAGGCGTAAGGGAAGGCTGGAGAGGATGTGTGGTGGGGTGAGGTAGCTTGTGAAGGAAGAGCAAAGGTTTGGAATCATCCCGAGAAGGAGCAGAACAGAGCGGACTGGGCAGCTGAGCGCTGCGTGGAAAGGAGCTGCGCTGTGGTGTGATTTCCGTCCGCTGCTCCAGGGGGCTGCCTCCCTCCTCAGAGTTCCCTCTTTGTTTTTCTTGCTCTCCAAGCTGTTAAAATTATGGTTTGGATTGGACTGGAGGGATTTTAGAAACAGAGCCCTAGAAATCTCGAAAGGGACATGGGTCTAGGGAGCCGTTCGATTTAAGCGAATCTCTCAACGAAGGCCACCACTTTGTATCCTCTTTGGAATTTGGCCCCTGAGCTCTGGCTTGCAGATGCATCTTAATTACAGCTCACAGTGATTTGTGGCTGAGAGCCTTGGCTGTGGAGTCAGAGAGGACGGGCTTCAGCTCCCGTCACAGCCACTAGCTAGCTGCGTGCACTTGTGCGGTCCTCACCATCAGAGAAGTGATAGCAGTACCCATGACACGGCGTTCTGTGAGGCTAAGAGATAATGACGCACATCACACACAGCACAGATCCTTGGGCATAGTTAGTGCTCGGTACATGAACTGCTAGGATGGGAGTCACAGGGCTCAATTCTTTACAATGTCCCTCTTCTCTCTGCTGCAGTCACACTCAGCACCTTGTGCACTGGAGTTGCCCCCCTGTCCACTTAATCTTAATCCTTTTCTAATCTTCCCCTGGTGGTGAGAAGATATCAAGTGTCCACAGCCTGGTCTGGTGAGCAGCCCTCCCATTCTCTGTGAGTCTTCTTGGCACCGGAGGCCCTATACAATTTCATGCATTATTTGGGCTCATTCATTGGGGTTATTTTGGAAGCATGGCTTTGTGAAGCTTCTGGGAGCCTGGCTGGGAATTATGCAACCACTTCATTCGGGTACACTAAAGCTCCTGCCTCCTACAGCAAGTGGCGTTCAGCTGGTAGAAAGTTTGCTGGGAAAGGCGGTGAAACCGAACCTCTTAGGCTCCCAGAGTAAAGAAAGAGGGTGTTAGAAGGCTCTATTTCATTGGCTGACTTTGGTGGTGAGCTAATGATAGAGACGGAGGGTTGAGAGTAGACAGATTTTCTTAGTCCTGAGTCCTCATGCTGAGAATAGGTGGTCTCCAGGGACCACAGTTACAAGGAGGAGGGAGATGAGAGAGGGGGAAATGGAGATTAGAGAATAAGAGAAAGGAGAGAAGAGAGTGATTGCTATAAAGAGGGCATTCTAAAGTCTCATTAAATGGCATGTTTTCCTTCCTTCAGTCTAATTATAGGCCTACTATGTGACAGAGATTACACAATGAAAAGTGAATGATATGCAAGTTGATGACAACAAAAACTCAAAAATTTGGGTGGAGAGGATGAGGGTGGTGTTACAGAGTGTGTTTAAAATAATATTGAGGGAGTACCTTAGAGGAGGATATAGTGAACAGAATGATGGTTGCATTTGAAGCATGCAATCAATGTCTATAGTTTGCACATGTAGAAATAATTGAACTGGTGTATCTTTGACTATGTTAAAGTTTGTCAAGATGGGGGGGGCATTAAAAACATGAATAAGATCTGGGCTGCATCTTCAATGTTCAATATTCATCAAATGGGGCTTCAAAAGTGCACAGGGCAATTCCGTTATCTTTTTTTTTTGGGGGGGGGGCATCACTGCTCTCCGGTGGTGGGAGGAGGAGGCCCAGCCCCACTGCTGGAATTGAACCTCCGTCCCAGTGGGCCGCAGTCCCACGCACAACCACTACGCCAGTGGGGCTCAGCCCTTCCATTATCTTTTACATTAATTTTCCACAGGAACTTCTGAAACATCCTTGTGGTGCTTCTGAGGAAGCTGAGGTTCCTCTACCTTTCCTCCTTTAAGTGCCCAGTAATATTCTGCTCATTTATGAGTAGAATCCATTTTTGTAGGGCCTGAAAGTGCAAGTTCCTAGAGAAGAATTACTTAGATAAGGACTTGGGGAGGCTTGGGCTCGAAGAAGCAGGTGTCTTCTGAGCTGGTGGAGTTGCTGCTCCTGAACTCCTGCTTTCACTTCACAAAGGCTGACAATCTTTAGAAGTGGATCTTCCTCTGCAGACGTCTTGTTTTCTGGGTGTCAGAAACTATTCTAATATGTTTTTATTTAGAAAGCATTAACAAAGATGCTTTATTATGGTCTGAATGAAAGTTTGCGGAGATAAATGGTTTTAATTCAACAATTCATATTAATTTTGCTTTGGGATATTAATCACAGTCTCCACAACATAACAGCCTTCTTTGTATTTCCATTTGACCTTTTCAATTCTGCCTTGCCTTCTGAGCTTCAGCCCTGTACAAAAACTGTGCTTCTGTTCTTGTAGGGCTGGTTGATGGAAGAAATGTTGCTTTGCTGTTATTCCTGTTCCCTTTGTAGGAAAGGACTGTCTTTTGGGGTGCTGAAAGTTGAGCCTGGGATCTTAAAAACCATGCAAGAGGCCATATAATGTATAGCTATTGTCCTCTCCTCTGTAACAAATAAGAGTAAAGATAATGAAAGACATAGGAAATAATTAGCCCAAAAGTTTAATGGAAAGCTTGAAGCCCCAGTTTCCCAGACCCTGATAAGAACAACCTGGTGTGTGTCTACCACATGTGATTTCTTAGCAATTCAGTTCTTTGAAACAGGTGTTAGTTACTATTTCCATTTTTGTAGGCCCTTACCTATAAATTATGAGGCTCAGAGAAATTAAGTCATATGTTCAAGATAACTTGGTTCAAGAGTTTTCAAGTCAAATTCTGTCTGGATCTCCAAAGTCATTCTTTTTGTTACTGCATGTAGTTTGATGTTCTGTTAACTCTATATCCAAACTATATCTTAATTATGTCCACTTCCCTCCAACCCCACCAAGGCATCCCTATTCAGGTCTTCATGATCGCTTACTAGACAATGTGTAATAGCTTCTAAAGTTTCAGTGAGGCAGGAGGAAGATAAAAAGAAATGGAGGAAGGACCTAGGAAGCAAAACAATGGATAGAGTGATAAACATAGCGGTGTACATATATAAATATACTAATCCACAAAAATAGGAGTATTGGCTTTTCACCTTAACGGCCATCTTGCAGCTCTCAGTGATCCACCGAAATGACGCACACCAAGGGGAAGAGGAGGGGCACCCGCTACCTGTTCTCCAAGCCCTTCAGGAGGCATGGTGTTGCTCCACTGGCCACATACATGGAGATCTTCAAGAAAGGTGACATTGTGGGCATCAAGGGCATGGGCACTGTTCAGAAGGGGACGTCGCACAGATGCTACCACAGCAAGACCAGATTCGTCTACAATGTGACCCACTTGTATTGTTGTGAACAAGCAAGGTAAGAGCAAGATCCTCTCCCAGAGAATCGATGTGCGCATTAAGCACCTTAAGCACTCGGAGAGCGGGACAGCTTCCTGAAGTGTGTGAAGGAGAACGATCAGAAAAAGAAAGCCCAGGAGAAGGGCTGAAGTGCGGCTGAAGTGCCAGCCTGCCCCCCCCCCCCCCCCCCCCACAAGAGAGGTCCACTTTGCGTGGAGCAATGGGAAAGCGGCCGAGCTGCTGGAGCCCATCTCCTGGGTGGATGGCCTAGTTTGAAATAAAACTGTCCTGGGCAGAAGGAAAAAAAAAGGCATTGACTCATGTACATGTATGTATACCACAATACACTGAGGTAGGGATGGACTTCAAGCCTCTGCTGATACCCCCCCTCAATCCAAATTGGCTTTTTGAGATACTCACCCTCCCGACACAATTGCTGAAGACAAAATGTGTGCATAAGCAAATGTTGTGAAGGAGGCGCATGATGCCTGGCTATTAAAAGCTACACCAGCCTGAGTCTTATAGGTTTGAAGTTATATAAGCTGTCATTCAGCAGTGAAACAACAAGTCCACATGGGAGAAGTGCATTGCCGGTGTGATCATGACGAGTCATAGGTACTGCATAATAGGCGTCAGCAGACACATAACAAACAGGAGCATATTGCTGAGAATAAGGGGGCCTGAAGCAGAGATCCAAAGCTTATCTGTAGATGGTGGTCCCGCCCCACAGAGGGACCACAGGGAAGGATGAGTCACCAGGTTCCGATAAAGCATTGATGAAACACACTACATTCCTCTGGTTCCTTGAGGCTACCTCCCCCCTCCCCCTCCACCCCGTGACCCCAGTGCTGATTCTCAATTCAGACTATACCAGAATGTATACACAGCTATAGATAAGAGATGGGAGTACACAAGACGCAGCATCCATACCGGAAAGGTAAGGGGAAAAGGGAGAAATGAAGGGAGAGAGGGGGAAGCAATCGCAATGATCAAGGCATAACCATACACGCCTCTATAGTGGAAGAACAGCAGAAAACAAGTGATCAGTGTGAGAGATGAAAATAATAACAATGTACACTCTCTCAGGGGATTGTGAAGGAGAGTGGGAAGAGAGGGTAAAAGAAGAGGAGCTGATACCCAGGGCTCAATGGAAAGTCAATGTCTAGAAAAGAATGAAGGTCACATATGTACAAATATGCCTGATTCGATCGATGTATGGACTGTGATGAGTTGTATAAGCTACCAATAAGATGATTAAAAAATTGGAAAGAATGGAAATAAAGTAAAATAAGAAATAAAGTGTGAGAGGCGGAAGTGGGGAAGGTGGCAATGGCCCATTAATTTAAAAATCTTTTCCAAAAACATCTGACTTAGTTTCTTTACATTGTCAAGAAGGCTTTTAAAGACCAGCTGCCTCTTATTAATGCTATTTGGGCTGATCCTCTTCCCGCCAGCTTTGCTCCTGGCCGTGCCAGCATAAACGGCCTGGTGGAAGTGGAGGGCATACCAAGTGACGTCAGTGGCTGCGTCTGGGCTTCAGATCTCAGCCCAAGCAGCTGAGAACACAGTGTCTTGGTACCATTCCAGTGGGAATATAAAATACTCTACCCACTGCCCTAAAAGGTCCTGGAAGGTGTGAGGAGACCCACAGAATAGAGGGGCCTAAATAGAGGCACAGTTCCTAACAAGCAAGGTAAGCATGAGCTTGCTTGTGCGTACTTACTAATCTGCCACAAACAAATTTGCATGGAGTTACTTGTGCTTTTATTTATTATTAAAAAAAATGTTTTGGCATCACTGGGAGCTACCAGTGGGTCGTGGGAGCTACCCAGCACTGCTCCTGAGAGCCGCTGCTGGATTTGAACCACCAAGCCCACAGCTCGCAGTCCTGCACTCAACCACTTATGGGCTCAGCCCCTGCTTTTATTTTAAAAACCAATCTGTTGTGAATAATTTCATGTTTCCACCTATGTGAAATTGACCAGGACAGAAGGGTAGGTAAGCACAACTTTAAACTATGGGACACTGTTCACGACTGATGAGTGGGTATGCACAAGTAAGCCTATGCTTGCCTTTCGTACTGGGTACTCCACCCTGTCAAGAATTAGAAACTTGAAAAGAGTCTTTGATTCTGTAGGAAATGCTATGGCTCTGATGGAGAGATGGTACCAACAATACCTAAAAGCAGAATCTCCGAAGTGGTGAAAATGTGGGAAATTGTTTATTACGGATAGGTAAGCACAAACAAGCCTGTGCTTACTTTGCTCATTGGGAAATTCAACAGTACATCTTAAGAGCGAAATGCAGAAACAGATCCAACCTGATATGAGACAGTAGATTGCCTCTGGTGTGTGACTTTAGAGACATCAGATATCACAGGGTGATCGGTGTCTCTCAGCGTGAGGTAGGGGAGAAGAATATGGAACTTTGGGGTTATAGAGCTGAGTTTAAGAGTTATGTGACCTTGGGAAAGCTGACCCATGTCTCTAAGCAGTGTTTACTCAACTATAAAATAATAATCAATAATCAATGATCAATAATAACCCGAGCAAGACTGGTAAGGGACCCAGTGGTCACTACTCTGCGCTAGAAATTTGAAAGAGAGTTACTTAACTATATAAGTGGAAAAGATCCACATCTGTGCCCATTCCAAAGAGAGGATCCAACCTAATAAGGAAGCTCTCTGCACCACAAGCTTGGTAGTTCAAATCCACCAGTCATTCCTCAAGAAAAAGATGAGGATGTCTGCTCCCATAAATAATTGCAATCTCAGAGGCAGTGAGGTTTTGTCTTTGTTTTGGTAACACTGTTATTGTTGGAATCATAACATTTTTGTTGGTGTAAAGGCCTTAGAAGAGGGTCTGGTACATAGTAGTTGTTCAATAAAAGTCTCCTCCCTCCCTTCTTTCTGACCACCTCTCTATTCTCCCTTTTCCTCTCCCTCTACCCCTCCTTTCTCTATCCTTATCTTTCAGAGGAAGCTAACACCTAACTGTGGTGGTGGTGGTCGTAGTAGTGGGGTTGAAGTCAATAAGGGTCTAGTTTTTTCTTGTTTCACTGACTCTAAGAGGTTTAGGTATTATAAGGTACTTCTAAAGACTGAGGTTCTATAATGAGGCAACAAACAGATCACTGTTTTCATAGGAAACAAGCCCATTGGAAGTGGGCTGTGAAGATTAAGAGGTTTAGATGTTAGAAGTTTTAATGTAGATAATCAACTTTTGAAGGTGAGACCAAGGTTCTGGGAGTGTTAGCTACTTAGACTTTGATTTTTCCCTAAGATGATGGCAATGTTTCAGATGGTGAAGCTAGCGAGTCAGTTGCCAACACCTTATGATTGTGGTGGAAATTCTGAGATGTCAGGGAATGAACTTTTCAGGGAGACTTAGAGAACGGTAAAGCAAGGTAGCATGAGAGTCAAAAGGCCCTTAAAAATGACAAGGAAAGCTGGAAGAATATGCCAGCTATAGTAGTTAGGGTATGGGGAAATGGACACCACTTATTCTAAAGGCCATCAGGGAAGAAATGACGTTGGTCATCTTCAAGTAAGATAAGTGGATGGAAAAAGTTTTTTCAAAGATATGAATAGGATTTTTAGAAGGCATGGTTTCAAAGTATTGGGAAGGAATTGGTCTCTCTTGATAACGTGCCCAAAGTACATGAGATGAAGTCTCACTCTCCTTCCTTCTAAAGAGCTTTCTGACAGTATACCTTTTGAGACAGATTTGTTTGTTGTTGGGTTTTTTTTTTTTGGCAGTCCATAGTACTTACAATATCCTTTGCCAACACCGTAGTTCGAATTCATATGTTCTTTTTTGGTCTCCCATCTTTAATGTGAAGCTTTCACAAGAATATAAACAATTGAAAATACTATGGCTTTGCTCAGGCACACCCTAGTCCTCAATATTCATTTGGATTCTGTGTTAGAACAGCTTGACTAGAGAAACAAATTCATTTACACTCATATATGTGTAAGAGAGAACTTTATATCAAACAGCAATTATATGTAAGAAATTATATATTAAGAAAACATCCCGGCCCCATTGAGATCAAGTCCATATGTCTGTTATTAGCCATATGTCTGATACTAGTCTATAAATTTTCACACGAAACATGCAATGATGTGGAAGGCAGGAAGATCACAGGCCAGTGGGTGGAAGATTTGTGAATTCAGTGGCAATGGAAACATCTCCATGCTGAGGCAGATCTCCATGTATCTCTGCCAGATCTCTGAGGGTCTCCACAGCAGGAAAGGGAAGGCAGAGAAAGAGTATGGGCTCCAGTGAGCTATTTATCTCCTTCATGCCATCAGATGAGATCATCAAGCTCTCATTGACAGGCTAAACTCCACCCCTTCACTAAAGTTGACAGGAGATTATGTAACTGTTACAGAGACCTATATTTTCGTATCTTCCAGGCAATCTCATTTTCACTGGATTGTCACTTGAGCATTGTTGTAATGCTGGAAGTTATCACTGGTATTTCAAATACCCGCAATGCCACCCAAAGTGTGCAGGTTGCAGCAGACCTCCCAGAAGAAGAACAGGTGAGGAAGAAGGAAGAGGTAGATCACTTATGAAAAACAGCCACTGAAAAACTCCTAAGTAGCAGTGGAACATTGGCTCTTAGGTTGGAGGATAATCAAAATGAGATTGGGGAAGAGATCCTTCTTTAAAGTAGACTTGCCCTTAATAGAGTGGAAGGGACAAACCTTTTGGAACCTTCATTTGCTGAGGAAGCAAGAGCCAAAAAGAGAAGAAACACTTATAAACACCTACTAGTAACTACATTGTGAAATACAAGATGTATGAATAGGGAGTCAACAAAAATAAAATGGAATGAATGAAGATTGATATCTGAGACATTAGCTGAAATGGATTGCTACCGGTCATTTTGAATCACATAATTGTAGGTGTTCTATACCAGGAAGGACAAAGTCAAGACAAATGTCACTGCAGTCATCATCAAAAAGAATATTTCAAGATCTAGAAATTCAATGCTGACTGTGATAGTATAATATCTATTATGCCTACAAGGAAGTTCAGTTATGGTCACCTAACCACTACAATGGAGAAATTGATCAATTCTATAAAAACTTCTCTCTGAAATTGGTCAACCAGGCTATCAAGGTACCTTGATAATTATGGACAATTGGAATTTGGAAACTAAAGGGAAAGGTCAGTAGTTGGAAAATCAGATCCTCGTGATAGAAATGAAGTTGGAGATTGCATGATAGAATTTTGAAAGACCAATAACTTCCTCATTGCAAATACATTTTCAAGACTATAAATAGTAATTATACACATGACCGTCACCAGATAAAATACATAGTAATAAAATTGACTACATCTGTGAGAAGAGACAATGGAAAAGCTTACTATCATTAGTCAAAACAGGCTCAGGGGTTGATTGTGGAACATACCATAAATTGCTCATTTGTAAGTTCAGGTTGAAGGTGAAGTGAACTTTTTAAAGTTCACTAGAGCCCCAATACAACCTTGAATATAAACTCACCAAACTACTGCCATCAAGGTGAGTCTTACTCATCGTGACTCTGTTGGTTCGAGTGCAACAGTTTCTCTGGGGTTCTAAGACTGTAAATCTTGAGAGGAGTAGAAAGCCTCATTTTTCTCCCACAGAACAACTGGTGGTTTTCAATGGCTGATTTTGTGGTTGGCAGTCCATTTGATTCTAGAAAACACTAATGATCAAAGACTAGGTAAGTTGTGGGAGGACAAAAATGTCAGACAGGAAGAAAGAAAAGCCAAGAAAGAAGAGACCAAAGTGAAGGCTAGAAGAGACTTTGTAGAGTAGCAAAGGCAAATGGAAGAAATTATGACGTCAAAGTGATGAACATAAAATTTGAAAAGACAGTTCAAGAAGGTAAAATAAAACATTATAATGAAATGTGCGAAGAGTTGGATTTGAAAAACCCAAAGGGAAGAAGATACTCAGTATATCTCAAACAGAAAGAATTTGAGTTGTAATATTGAAGGATTCTATTGACAAGACATTGAACAATGCAAGAATCTTGTATTATTTTATTTTAACTGATTTTGGAAAATTCCTTATACTGTGCATTTGATTCCTTCATTTGCTAATTTCCCCCCAAATCCTATTAAGTATGTGTGGAAGTAATATGGTTGCTTTCCAATACACATTTCAACAGAAAATGTAATCCTATATAAAAATAATATAAAAATCTTAGTACTCATTGGATTTTATTTCTAAGTTAAGGCATTATTCTCCAATATGGAGGTTATGGTCTATTTTTTTTGGAGCTAGTTTTTTTTTTAAACCAAAAAGCTCATTTGTGTTCTAGTTGCATACCTATTGTTTCTTAGCTTCTCTATGTGTGTTAATCCAGGTAGACTAAAGAAACAAATTCATAAACACAAATTATGTATATAAGAAAGATGTTTATACATTCAAGAGTAATTGAATATTGAGAAAACATCCTACCTCAGTCCAGATCAAGTCCATAAGTCTGGCACTTACCCATATGTCTGATACCAATCTAAAAAATCCTCTGCAGACTCATGAAACATATGCAATGACAGGAAGATAACAGGCCAGTAAGTGAGAAACCTTGTGAATCCAGTGGTGTTGTAAGCATCTCAGCAGTGGCAGGGGTCTCTGTGTGATTTCTCTAGCACCCAAGGCTGCATCAGGGTAGATCCATGTGACTTCTCCAGATCCCAGGACATGGAGTCTACCAGCACAGTGCCATGTGTCTTGTCAGCAGACCGTCTCCAAAGGAGTAAACAGTCTCTCTTTCCTGCAAGGAGAAAGAGTCATATTTCCCAGAATTCTCAGGAGAAAATAGTGTCCACACAGAGGCCCTATTGGCTATGATCTGATTGACAGACTAGACTCCACCCTTTCACTCTTAGTCTTCTCAAGTCCCAAGTTGACACCAGATTATGTAACTACCACACTATGCTTCTTTATAAAATGTGGTAGTCTAGTACCTGCCTCAGAATATTACTGAAGGGATGAAATACATTTATATGCATAGAGTGAAAAAAAACCCAAACAAACAAAACAGTCTAACAAAACCCCTCAACAGCAAAAGAAGATGGGAGGAATACCCAGAATCACTGTCCCCCCAAACAATTAGTTGATATCTAACCATTTCAAGAGATAGCATATGATTAAAAAGTGATGGTATTGATGTAAGAATTTCAAGCTGCACTAGTAGCAAAAACCCAAGATTCTAGGAAGTGATATAATATCAATTTAAATGCTTCAACAATCTGGTACATCACTGGCAGTGCTCATTAGTCAGAAATCCTATACAGGCCCTCTATAGTTTGTCGTCACTCAATGGCTGTGGCTTTGGATTTTGGGGTTCACAAACATCAGAATCCCTGACTTTCACTAAAGGTTAAACACTGTATTTCTATGTGACAAGTTGACTGATCTCACCCAGGAGTATCTTGGAAGAAAGGCCTGGAAATATGCTCTGAAAGATCACATCCATGAAATCTTTTTTTTTGGGGGGGAGGCATCACTGCCCTCAGGTGGTGGAGGTAGGAGGCCCAGCCTCTGCTCCGTGCAGCTGGAATCGAACTTCCACCCCAGTGGGCCGCAGTCCCGCGCACAACCACTACGCCACCGGGGCTCAGCCCTCCATGAAATCTTGATGGAGCAGTTCTACTCTGTAATACATAGAATCACCATAAGTTGGAATTAATTTCATGTCAACTGGGATGCTGTGTTATGGTTTTGACTATTGTCTTTAATCTTTGTTTCCCTTAGCCTTTGCTTCAACTTCAACTTCGTCTATAAATATAATACATTATTTTTCTTCTTAAAAACACTAAGGCCTGGACTTCTGGGAAGATGGTGCCAAAGTATATGCTACTTAGAACTCTCTTTGTGTGAACCAGAGAACAACTAGTAAGGAGGCCAAGAAGGGGAACCTTGATGCAGGGCTTAGATTCTCAGCACTGTGGGATGATTCAACTCAGACGCCCCATTCTGATGCCCACACACAAAGCACAGAGCTGAACTGAGCTGAGGTTTCCATTTCCCTGCACCATTAGAATCCCCTCTTTGTATCTAGCTGAAGCCCCACCCTACTATAGAAGCAGGCAAACGGGAATCGAGAAGTTGGACACAGATCAGAGCACGATGGGAGTGATTTAGATTTCCCATCCAGATTCTTGAACACAGGAAAAGCAGTGCAATGGCACTGAGGTCTCCCTTCCCCCAAGTCAATGTAATTTCCTCTCTGACACTGGCTGAAGTCCTGTCCCCCAACACAAACAAGCAAACTCAGGAAACTTAGGCACCAGACTCAGATCAGGAACCATGGGAGCAATTTAGACTTCCCACCCAGATTCTTGCCATTGGAAATACAGTGGCACCTCACTCATATACTCCTTCCTCCAAACTGCCCCAGTGCCTCCCTTAGTGCTAGTCATCAGGCCAATCTGTGCCCACATCCCCTGAGTAGTTCCTCTTCCTGCTGAGTGGACTGTAAAAGCTGGCCTGTGTTGAGTACAATCAGCTTGACCAGAACAACCCTTGCTGCCTGTGATTGCCCTTCCTGTGCTGCCTGAGAAACTGCCTGTCTCTACAGAGACAACCCAGGTTGTCTAGGGAGAGAGACATCCCTAGTGAGATAGAGATGCATCTTGAATCTGCAGTGCAGCTGGATCCAGGTAGTTCTTGGTATCCTTCTTAGTAGCCTCGGAGAAGGAAGACACAGGGCTCCTCAGGAAAATGGTGCAGAGCTCTACCAAAATGCCATGCAGACAGCTCACATCAGTAGCCACTACAAGAAAACAAGAGAAACAAAATGCAATGTCTGAGGAGGAACTGAATCTAGCGCACATTAGAAGAAGCAGGCTTTGAACCACCACAGAAAGAAGTCTTCACAACGTTGCTTAGAGTCATACAGGCTATAAAGGAATCGATACAAAAAAGGGACGGAATAGAGGATAGAGTCCACTTACCGAAGGGAAATACAAGAGTTAAGGGACAAGGCAGCAAAAGTGGAAACAACAGCAGCAACCACAGCAAAGTAAAAGACCCTACCACCATGATGGAAGAGGTAGAGAATTGCTTCAGTGACCTTGAAGATAGCGAAGAGAGCTAACAAATGAGAAGCATAACCAAACAAGCTAATCAGAGAAACTGAAGAAAATCTGAGAACCACGAGGAATGCGGTGAAAAGGAATACTATTTGAAGAATTGGGACACCAGAGCAAGACATAATGAGGAAATCAACAGGCAAAACAGTGAGGGGATTCCTGGAAGAAAATCCCCTAATTAATGACGGAGAAATAGACAATCATCTAGGAGCAGGGAGGACACCAATTAGATTGAATACCAAGAAGAACACCCCAAGACATATATTAGTCAAATTATCCAATTTTGAGGAAAAGGAAAAAATCATAAGAGCAGCTAGAAAAAAGTGCAGTCATTTATAAAGGTAATCAGATAAGAATATGCTCAGATTTATCAGCAGAAACCATGAAGAAGAGGTGACAATGGAGCCGCATATTCTAAACACTGAAGGAGAATAATGGTAACCCAAGGATCCTCTATCCCACTAAACTCTCCATCAAAATAAAGGGATAGGTCTTTTTTTTTTTTTGCATTTCAGATATTTTCATTTCTTCAAATTCATTTATTTATTAGGAGTGACTGAAATAAAAAATAGAACTGAGTCCCATCATCATCAGGATCATCGTGGAAATGGCTTTAAGAGAAAACTGGTCAGATGAATATTACTGCTTCCCATTTTCAACCAGTAGGTAGTTGTCATTCATCTAGACAACCAACCGTCTGCCAAGTATGCTTGAGATATGTTATATAATACAACATGCCCATTCACAGGGGGGAAACCCGCCAGGAAATAACTTATGTGTACTTCTTGATTTCATCATACAAGACCAGCACAAAGGCACCACCCATGCCTCTGAGCACGTTGGACCAGGCGCCCTTGAAGAATGCTTTGCTCCCTTCATCCCGGGCAATCTTCCTCCAGCCGTCCAGAGTGCCGGTGTACATGATATCGGTTCCTTTGCTCCCCGACTGCATCATCATTCGATGACGAACGGTGTCAAATGGGTAGGAAGTCAACCCAGCCACGGCTGTGACGGACTGTGCAATCATCCAGCTGACAAAGATGTGGGTATTCTTGGGACCCGGAAGCATTTCTTTTGCGGTGTCATAGATGCCGAAGTAGGCGGCCCGGTAGATGATAATCCCCTGCACAGATACGTTGAAGCCCTGGTACAGGCCCCTCATCCCATCAGACTTGGAGATCTTAACCAGGCAGTCACCGAGGCCTTTGAACTCTCGTTCGGCACCGGCTTTGCCCACATCAGCTGCTAGACGTGTACAGGCAAAATCAAGAGGGTACACAAAGCACAAAGATGTGGCCCCTGCGGCACCGCCTGATGCCAGGTTCCCTGCAAAGTAGCGCCAGAACTGGGTCCTCTTGTCTACACGACCCAGGAAGATCTGCTTGG
>PVJH01008385.1:41969-85790 GCA_004026705.1 Nesogale talazaci
CTGGGTGGGAAAGTATCGGATGACATTGGCCAGGTTACCACGCCAGAAGGACAGGACTCCCTGCTCCTTGGGGATACGAACCACACAGTCGATGATGCCCTTGTACTGCTTATCTGCAGTGATTTGCTTGCTGGCATGCTGCACCTGCAGCAGCAGCTTGACCCGTTCGATGGGCGCTACCGCCGTCTTGGAGATGGCCGTGGCCACTCCACCTGCCAAGAAGTCCTTGGCGAAGGACACAGCGGCATCTGTCATGTTGAAAGAGAAGGAGGCGACGGGCGACCGCTGAGATGGAGCAGGAACAGGCTTTGACTCCGGGGCTCTCAGGTCTTTTTTTTTAGATCTAGAAAAATTTAGAGATTATGTTAAAACAAAACAAAACAAAACAAGAAAAACACCCAGCATGACAAAAATTACTTTCAAATTCACTTTGAACAGATGACCAAAATCAAGAGAGCACTAACATGACACCACCACATATTATAACACTATCTAGATGTCATAACCCTGGAAGCAATACCCAAGTTGTCTTTAACCCAATGGTGAAAGGAAGGCAAGAATGAGTCCCCCTTTCCAAATACAATACACAGCTAAGGAGGGAAGTAGGAAAATAGCTACCACAAAAGGTACAAGATGACAGCACAGAATGCACAGATCAATGAAATTATTCTGAACATCAATGGTCTGAATTCACTCATTAAAAGACAAAGGCTAGCAGACTGGACTGGGAAACAAAACCCAGGAATCTGTTGTTTGTAAGAAACACATATCAAGCTCAAATTTAAGCGGATTGAAGATCAAAATCTGGTTAAAAGTATACCAAACTAATGGCAATTAAAAAAAAAAAAGGAGTTGTAATCCTAATCTCTGACAAGATCAATTTCAATGTGTACTGCATAACAAGAAATAAGGATGGGCATTATATAATGCTTCAGGTATCAGTAGGCCAAGAACCAGGAACATAATAAACCTATATGTGCTCAGCAAGAGACCCATGAAATTCATCAATCAAATCGTTCAAATAATGAAAAAGGAAATCACAGGCTCAACAGTCACAGTAGGAGACTTCAATACAGTGGGAACTAAGTCAAAAAAGAAGGCTATAGAAATAAACTCGACAATTAGACAACTAGACTTGATAGATATATTCAGAGTTATCCACCTAACAGCAAAAAAAATCACATTTATTTCAATCCACAGGGCATGTATTCAAAAATAGACCACATGTTGGGACAAAAGTCAAATTTGAGCAAGCTCAAACATCTAGAAGTTACTTAGATTTCTTTCTCTGACCACTGCACTATAAAGCTGAAAATCAGCACAAGAAAGAAAGAAAAAAAACTCCAAAAACCAAAAATAAGGGTAAACTCTTGGAGGGTGAATAACATCTTTCTTCAAAAGGGATGTGTACTGTCCCAAATTAGGGGTGAAATTAGGAAGCTTCCAGAAACTAATGAAAATGAGAATACAATATACTAAAACCTATGAGATAGACATAGACAAAGGCAGTTATCACAGGATGTTTGATAATGCTAAAAGCACCAATGAAGAAGGAAGAGAGTCTCTATGATAAAACCTTTAGCAATTGGAACAAAGCCAAGAGAATAATCCTTCTAGTAGCAAAAGAAAAGAAATTATAAATATCAGGGTGGAGATAAATGAGTGGGAAAACATTGCAAAAAAATCAACACAGTTATAAAACAATTTTCTGAAAGGATTAACAGAATTGACAAACCATCAACAAATCTAACAAAATATAGGAAGGAATAGGTGTTAATATCCAGGATGAGTGATGAAACAGGAAACATATGAAAAATGTTTCTGATCACTAGCCATCCAGGAAATGAAAAATAATGCAAAAGTATATAAAAAGAATAATCCTTCATGACCTAGTGGGATTCATACCAGGGATGCAGGATGGTTTAAAAAGATGTGGATGGGCTGAGCCCCAGTAGCGTAGTGGTTGTGCATGGGATTGCGGCCCACTGGGATGGAGGTTCGATTCCAGCTCCACGGAGCAAAGGCTGGGCCTCCTACTTCCACCACCTGAGGGCAGTGATGCCAAAAAAAAAAAAAAACAAAAAAAAAAAAACAAAAAGATGTGGATGGTTGAAATCCATCAACGTTGTGCATCATATCGACCAGCAAATGAATAGAACCATATGATTACATCAATAGATGTAGAGAAAGCATTTGACAACATCCAACAGCCATTCTTAATTAAGACATTCAAGAAGATATGATAGGAAGGAAATTACCTCTATATAATACAAGCTATATATGAAAAACCAGCATATAGTGTTACAATTAGTAGAGAAATGAGAAAAACATTCCCACTGAAAAGGGATGTCAGACAAGGTAGCACCTTGTCCCCACTTTTATTCAACATTGTTCTGAAGGGTCTGGATAATAAGGCAACAGAAGAATGTCGACGGTATTCATCTGCGGTAAGAAGAAGTGAAATTATTGTTATTTGAAGGAGATATGATTTTACATATTAAGAACTCCAAAGGCTCCACAAAAGAAGTGCTGAATGTGATAGGGGAATATGGTAGAGTGGCAAGATACAAGATCAACAAGCAGAAATCCATTGGATGGCTATATACAACTGAAGGAATTACAGAAAAAGAGATTCTAAAAAGGTAGTACCCTTCATAACAGCCAAGCATAGATTGAGATATCTAGGGATATACCTAATCAAAAAAATATTTATTAAAAAAATCTTTAAAAAAGTCTCTTATGAGGAAAACTACAAGAAAACAAAAGGGACCTTCATAAATGGAACAATATCCCATGTTTGTGTTCGGAAGACTCGATATTGTCAAATTGTCAGTCTTACTTTACGCACTATATTAGTTCAATGCAAATCTGATACAAATAGCAGCAGCTTTTTATTTTCTCAAAGAAATGGAAAAACTGACTACCAATTTTATATGGAAAGGGAAGAAGACTAGAACTGGCAAGGAACTGAAGGTAAAGTGGAGGACTGTGTTACCTGACATTAAAACTTAGTACACAGCCATAGTTGTCAAAACAGCATGATTCAGGTAGAATGATAGATGCATGAGCCAGTGGATAGGAGGAAACAATCCAGAAATAAAGTCAGCAACATACAGCACAACGGATTTTCAATAAGGGACCAATACATATCAAATGGGAAGCAGATGCTCCTTTAAACAAATGGAGCTGGAAAAATTTAATATCTACCTGCAGAAAAATGAAGCAAGATCTTTATCTCACTCCATACACAAGAACAAATGCAAGGTGGCTCACAGACCTCCATGTAAAGCCCCCAAATATCCAGATTGTCATTGAGAAAATTGGAACAAAGCTGAGACTCTTAGTGTAAGGAATACTGGGGCTTTCAGAAATAAGGGATGATACACACTCATAAAAAGATAAAATAGACAAGTGGGACATACTAAAGATAAAAGTCTTCTTCAAGAAAGTAATGAGTGCCCACAGATTGGGAAATGATACTTAGCAATAACATATTTAGTAGTAAGACAAAGAAACTATACAGAATTCTGAAAGCTTACCACTGAGAAAGTAGGCCAAAGACTGGAACAGAAGCCACACAGGGAGGAAACCAGAATAGCCCATAAACATATGAAAAATGTTTCTGATCACTAGCCATTCAGGAAACACAAATTAAAACAACTATGAGATACCACCTAACACCCCCAAAGATAACCTAACTCAAAAAATAGGAAAGCAACAAATATTGGAGAGGGTATGGTGAAGTATGAACTATAATTCACTGCTGGTGGTCTTGTAGATACATGCAGCCACTGTGGATACTTAAAACAAATAGAAATCAAGTTACCTTACCACCCTGCAATCCCATTACTGGACATATATCCAGAAGAAATAAGAAACAGACCATGACTAGATATTTGCATTCCCATGTTTGTCATTGTGCAGTTCACAATCATAAAGAATTGGAAACAGCCTAAATTTCCATCAATAGGTGAGTGGACTGAAAAACTGGTATATACACACAACGGTGTATTACACATCCTTAAAAAAATAGTGATGAAAAGATGAAGCGCTTTGTCTCATAGAAAGAGTTGGAGAATTACACGCTGAGTAAAGTTAGCCAAGCACAAAATGGCAAGTACAACATGAGTCCACTGAGGCAAGTCTGAACAGCAGAATGGGCATGGGGAAAGTGCACATAAGACACAGTTCCTGCACTGAGGTCCAGCTCCTCTGGCATGAGCCAGACAAAAGCCATTGATGCATACTTCATAAAATAAAATAAATTAGATAGCACTTGTAATGAAAGACAGCCACCTTCCCCATATGCTTTTTATGGCCCATATAGGGTATGTGTTAAAAAAAGACAGCAGTGGGGGACCAGGGCATCAATCCATCAAAGGGAGGTGGAGTGTTTATGTCTCCCCCCAAAAGGGAGAGTACATGATGTCCCCTCCCTAGATGTCAGCGCTATGAAGCACAGAAGATAAAGTTCAGAGAGAATGCCAGTCTTATCCACCACACGGAGACAAACCAGAAGGGGAAGTGCACCAGAGTAAGGGGGTAAAGAGAGGCAATCTCTGCGGATTCCCCATTGTAGACTTCTGACTCAGGAGGTAGTGCTAGGTACCTCACATGAACTGGTTGGGTGTTACTCACAAGGTGGCCACATTGAAAGTCTGTAGGTGTACTGGGGTAGAGAGGTGCACTAGACCGCTCCATCCCTGACTGTAAGAAGTGCAATGGGGACTTGTAAGAGTTGTGCCTTTCAGTCACAAAAGCTGAGGACTAAAAAGGTGTAAGTGCTGTTAGGTAAGCAGGTAACAGGATTTGGTACCCTGAGAGAAATAGGGATTGAACTGATGAATGATAAAAAGTCCTGCTCACTAAAAGAGACAATCATTTATATTTGAACTATTCCTTTTTGTTTGCGCTCTCTCTTTCTCTTTTGGGGTCTATATATATAAGATAGGTATGATAAGCAACCCCAGTGAGACCATGATGGAACTGATGTTTCCTTGGCGGGTTGGGGGTGGGGTGAGGGGAGAGAGGACGTCCTGAGGGGAATGGGAAGGGAGGAGACACAGGGAAGGGAGTGGTGAGCCCAAAATGACATGGGAAGTGAAATATCAAAGGATCTAAAATTGATGTTGAGGAAGGCATAGTGTTCTTCATCATGTTTGATCAATTGAAATACATCTGAGAGGAATTACTGAGAGGTTAAAAATGGGTAAAAATTGAACACAGGATGAAGATAAGTGATGTTACATTCTGGGGACTACGATCAATGAGATGAAACAAAAGGTGATAAATTGTTGAATGGAAACTGATCTGTTATGTAAACTTTCATCCAGTTCAGAATAAACAGTTTTTTTTAACTTAAAAAAAATGGGTAAAAATGATAGTGAGGCTGGAGGAAAAAAAGACAAAGAGGAAAGAAGAAAGTAAAAATTACATATAGGTATAACTATAGATATGCATATATGTAAATATATAAATATAGGGATATTTATCTATGTATGGAAATACAATGAAGTACAACAAGGAAGCAAATGAACTTTTTGGCCTACTTGAATCTTACCTCAGGACAAGAATGGTTTATTCTAATAATGTGGCACTGTATGGTAACTTCCTGACATGATCGCTTAACACAAAATGGATGACACATAAGTAAATGTGGTGACAAAAACTGATGGTGCCCAGGTACTAAAGGATATAGTATCCGGGGTCTTAAAAAATTGAACATGAACAAGTGGCCATCTAGCAGGGAAGCAACAAAGCCCACATGGAAGAATTACACTAGCCTGTGTGATCATGATATGTTGATGGTACTAGTTATGAGAAATTCAAAAACAAGGACTCAAATTGACATGGAGGAGTGTGGACAAAGTGGAGACCCCCAAACCCACCTGCAAGAGAATTGGACAGTACCTCACAGAAGGACCAAATGGAAGGGATGATAAAACCAGGGTGCACTGATAAAATGCATAACTGTCTTCTATTTCTTTAATATTTCTTCCACTTACTATTATGATTTTTGTTCTACCTCATTAACCTTGTTAGACCTGCATGTGTTCATTTGGATTATTTTGATTGTTCGATGCACGAAAGCCAAGATAGATAAGCCTTCAGAAACATTAACAGGAGTAATGACTTCCTGAGTGTATAGAAAGAGTGGTGGTGAAAAGGGGGGAACTGATAGCAAAGGTGACTGTATAATCCCACTCGAGGGGAACGTATAACAAAATTGCAGGTGAATGGATACATTAGACGGTGTAAGATATTATATATATAAGACTGTGATAATTATATAATCTGGTGTCCATTTAGGACTTGAGAGGATTAAGAGTGAAGGGGTGGAGTCTAGTCTGTTAATCGGATCATACTCAATGAGACCTCTATGTGGCCATGGCCTTCTTGTGAGAATTCTGGGAACTCCTGTTTTTCCCTCCTTGGAGGTGGAGACACTTCTCTCTCTCTGCCTTGGAGACTCTACTGACAAGACTGACTTCCTGGAAGGCATCCCTGAGGAGAAGACACATGGACCTACCCGGATGCCACCCTGGGAACTGGAGGAGTCACATGGCGAACCCTGCTAGTATTGAGATGCTTCTATTGCAACTGACTTCCCATCCACTGGCCTGGGATCTTCTTGCATTTGGTGTCATTGTATGAGTTTTGTGATTCTAAAGAGAACTTTATAGATTGGTATTGGACATATGGGTTAATAATGAACTTATGGGTTTGGACTAGACTGGGTTGGGATGCTTTCTTAATGTACAATTATCCTTTATAAAAAACTCTTTACAGGGTAGTCACAGGAAGGAGACAGACCAGTCGAGGGGCAGCCGGGCAGTGATGATGCATACAAATTTCCTCTAGTTCCTGAAGCCTTCCTCCCCCCCAACCATCATGGTCCCAACTCTGCCCCACAAATCCAGATGGACTGGAAAGGGTTTACTAGTGGAGAGGGCAGATGGACATGTGGGGAGACCAAGATGGTTGAGCCCCTTCAGGCCGGTGTTTGGATTGGAGCTGCTGGAGGGATGGAGAGAGGGAGGGGTGGAGGTATGCAAGGGTGAATCCCCTCTGACCAAGGGTGAGGAATATGAAGAGCCTTGCTGAGGACATTGCAAAGTGAATCGTTGAAAATGCAGTGATTTAACACCTTGTCATTTGATTTCTCTTTTTCCCCATTTTAAATTTGGTCCAGGTTGTAAATCTCTTTTCTACTTCCTTTTCTATTGAAGGTTGCCTCTGCTTTATTTTATTATTGTTGTTAGGTTTTTTGGTATGTTTTTGTTTTCATCTCTTATTATTGTTTTTGCATGTTTTTCTGTATACAAAATCTAGTATAGGTACATTGTTAGAGACAATAACTGAACTACTCGTTTCTTGGTGGTATGGCAGAGGAAGTTGGGGGGAATAGGGAGTTAATAACAATAAGAACAAGAAAGAAGAAAATGTTCTAAAATTGACTGTGGTAATGATCATAACACTCATAACTGGTGAATTGCATGTTATATGGATTATGTGCCAATAAAATCTTTGTTTAAAATGAAAAAAAAACTCTTGTTTTTTTTGGGGGGGCATCACTGCCCTCTGGTGGTGGGAGTAGAAGACCCAGCCTTAGCTCCTGTGGAGCTGCTGCTGGAATTGAACTTCCATCCCAGTGGGCTACTGTCCCACACACAACTACTACGCCACCGGGGCTCAGTCCCAAAACTCTCTCTTGTATACAAATGAATGCCTATGAATTTGTTTCTGTAATATACCCAGACTAACAAAAACACTTCAACCCATATTGCCCTGAAATCTCCCTTGAGTTCTCAGCTCATCCTTAGTTATTTTTTCATCATTGAGACTATTAGTGATCTTACTCTTACAATATTCAGAGATTTTTTTCACTGTACAGTTTCTACAGCTTTCTTCTCTTGATCACTCTTACCTTCTTAAAAAAGGGAGCTTGACATCTAGAACTTTCAAATTTTTCTTCTGTGACCATTTATTAATGGTTTCTTTCAAAGGCTTCTCATCTTTCCCCACCCCTACTTTTTTTTTGGGGGGGCATCACTGCTCTCTGGTGGGGAGTAGGAGGCCCAGCCCCACTGCTGGAATTGAACCTCCAACCCAGTGGGCCACAGTCCCGCGCACAACCACTACACCACCAGGGTTCAGCCCCCCTACTTTTCTTTTTTTTTTTTTTTTGTTTTTGTTTTTGTTTTTTGTTTTTTTTTTTAGGCATCACTGCCCTGGTGGTGGGATTAGGAGGCTCAGCCTTTGCTCCCGTGAGCGGGAATTGAACCTCCATCCAAGTGGGCTGCAGTCCCGCGCACAACCACTACGCCACCGGGGCTCAGCCCAGCCCCCCTACTTTTCAACGTGTAAGTTTTATTATATTTCTTGGGATTACCAGAAAACTATAATAAAAATGGGGTATCTTAAGACAAAAGAAATGCACTCTCTCTCGTCTCTGGAGGATCTTTTTTCAAAGCCATTAGGTTGATTCTGACTTATAGTGACCTATAGAGCAGAGTAGAACTGTCTCTCTGAGTTTCTGAAAGCATATTTCTTTAAAGGAGTAGATAGTCTCATTTTTCACCTACAGAGAAACTGCTGGTTTTGAACGGTTGACCTTGTGGTTAGCATCTTAAATGCAGAGCCCATTAAGGCACCTGGGCTAATTTCTAGAGGTTAGATGTCTAAAATCAAGCAAAGTTGATTCTGGATGCTTGGAGGTGGAGACTATTCCATGTTGCTTTATTACTCTTTTTGGTGGTACCTCGAGCAATCCTTGGATTTTAAAAGCTACATTAGTCCAATCTCTGACTCAATGCCACATTATCTTCTCCCTATGTGTTTCTGTGTCCCCTTGTATTTAGATGCGCTTCTTCTTTTTTTTTGGGGGGCGGGGGCATCACTGCCCTCCGGCGGTGGGAGTAGGAGGCCCAGCCCCACTGCTGGAATTGAACCTCCGTCCCAGTGGGCCGCAGTCCCGCACACAACCACTACGCCACCGGGGCTCAGCCCCTTAGATGCGCTTCTTATAATGATTTAATCACTGCATTTAAGGCCCATCCTAATCAAGTATGATCTTATCTTAACTTGATTCGATCTGCAGTCTTTATTTCAAAATGCTCATATTCATTGGTATCAGAGGTTAGGATTTCAACATAGCCTACAACACGTCATTTCCTTGATGTCAGTTATCACTTAGTTGTAAACAACTTGCAGGTCTCTTTGAGGAGAGTCGAACTTGTATGCATCATAGCAATGCGTATTTGGAAGTGGAGGGCTTACTACCTTGGTGAATAAATTGATATTATATGCATGTGTATGTGTGTTGTTATTATTAGGTGCTGGTGAGTCAGGTCCCATGCATAGAAACACCTTGAACAACAGAATGCAGCATTTCCTGGTCCTGTGCCATCTTTACAATTTGTCCGATGTTTGAGCCTTTGTTGCAACCACTGTGTAAATTCACCTTGTCCAGAGCCTGCCTCCTTTTTCCTGCATCTCTGTTTTACCAAGCATGATGTCCTTCTTCAGGGACTGTTCTCTCCTGATAACATGTCCGGAGTATACGAGATGAAGCTCATCATCTTTGCCTCTAACAAGCGTTCTGTCTATCTTTCTGGCAAGATTTTTTTTGCAGTCCATGGTATTTAGATTATTCTTTGCAGCACCATAATTCAAATACGTCTTACATCTTCTTGTTCAGTGTCCAGTTTTCACATGCACATGAGGTACTCCTCACTTTCACCAAGCAAGGTTGTATCATATATGTGTATATGCATATATGTCATATATGTGTGTGTCATATGAATCATATATAAAGTGCATCATATATATGAGTCATATATAAAGTGCATCATATATAAAGCTTATGGGAAATTTTAATGGAAAGGTAGTGAATTTTCTCTACCAACTTTTTGAAGGCCCTTGCACATGGGTACTCTTGGGCACATGTATTTGTAGTTTTTTTTTAAGATTAAGGCAATTGTTTTATTCTGACTTTGAAAGTGGCTTGAACAATTCAGAGCATGGTCCAAAATGAGAGGGGCTTCCCAACTACTTTCCAACTCAGGGCATAATTTCAATGAAAAGTACCTTAGATTTCTACAGTTATGCTACCTATTAAATGTTTTTATCAAGGTAGAAGTGGAATTAAAATTTAAGAGTAATATTTAGAAAAAGCACACAAGAATCTAAGCTTTCATGTAAGTTAAAGTTGAATGTTAATTGAACCACTGTTTTTTTTTTCAGAGAAAAATTGGTAATTTTGTTCAAATTTCTCTGGTGTATACAAATTTTTATAGTTCCATCCATAAGATAATCAGCTGTACTGTTCCTTTCATTTAAAAATATTCTGGTCAAGTAGTTTTGTAAAGGAAAAATCACAGCACCTCAAGTTTACAATAAAGGCAATAGGGGAATGATTACTTCTCTGCATAATCATCAGAGTTAGGGCCTTTAGAAGTAGTGTGCTCACTTCCACAAAGAACCCTTGTGGTGTTTATGCCCAAAACTTCGTGTACTGTCCTTGAGTGTCAAAACGGGCAGCAGACTGATTGTAGGCCATGCAGACTGACTCTCCAAGAAACAGTCACATTTGTAGTTCTTTTCATCCCGGCTGAAGCAGTGATACATTTCTGCAGGTGTTGTATCTTCTGGCTTCATGAAAATCTGGATTCACTTATTTTGTTTATCTCTTATATAGAAATAGCCATGCCCATGCAGCATATATTAAATTCATTGTCCAAGTGTAAATGTTCCTCACAAAATTCTTAAATATTTCTTCATAATTTGGTAGTCTATATTTTCATGTTGTTATTCTACTTATCCAAGAGTAGTTTCTTCCTTCCTTTTTTCTTTTTTTCCCAATGATTTTATTGGGGTTTTTTAACAGCTCTTAGAACATTCAATATCTCACTTGTATCAAGCATATTTGAACACATATTGCCATATTCATTTCCAAATATTTTCAGCTTGAACCCTTGGTATAAACTCTTCTTTTCCTCTCCTTTTATTTCTATAAATCATTTTATTGGAGAGAGGATGTTCTGAGAGTGATGATGGCAACAATTGTGCAAATGTGGCCTGCATACAGTTGATGCATGTATGGATCATGATGGGACTTGTAGTTCTATAAAAATCTAAATGCCAAACTCATTTCCATTGAGTTGTTTCCAATTCAGGATGACCTTTTTAGGACAGAACAGAACTACCCCTATAGATTCATGTCAATTTTAACTCTTAACAGGAATAGAAAACCTTGGGCTGAGCCCCTGTGGCGTAGTGGTTGAGTGTGGGACTGCAGCCCATGGGCTTGGCTGTTCAAATCCAGCAGTAGCTCCCATGACCACCAGGGGGCAGTGATGCCCCCCAAAAAAGAATAGAAAGCCTCATTTTATTTCTAACTCCTAACCTTGTGATTAGAAGCCCAATGCAATATATGAAATCAACATCACCATCACTTAAAACTGGCTCTCTTCCTGGACAGTTGAGTGCTCTATGCTAAACTGGCCAGATTTTAAGTGGGACACCATTGAACCATTAGGCGTGGTTCTGGATTAAAAATTTGGTCTCTATGGAGCAACAAAATTTTTCATAGAATGCCAAAATAATATTGTAATACATTTATTTTAATTTTAAAATGCTGAGGGACATTGTTAAATTGTTAAAAAATGGGATGTCTGGTCACCTTACCTAACTCTCTCACATCAAAACAATCATTAGCTACTATCAATTTTGCTTCCTACTTAATTTTTGAGTTTTTCTCCTCATCTCATTCCTATGAGGATATTCTAATTTTGATCATTAATAATTTTTAATTTATTATTTTAATAGTATCCTCACTCTTTGCCCTAATTATTTCCCTTTTAAATTCACCCTTCACATATCCACCAACGTGATCTGTTTAAGACACTAATCTGGTCGCATCGTGCCTCCTTTTAAAATCTTCTAATGGCTTAATGTTGTCTACAGGATAAAAGTCATACTTATTAACACAGCACGCAAAACCTTGTACAGACTAGCCTCTTTAGATCTTCCGTCTTCTTCTGTATTTTCCCACTTGCCTGCCTCTCATTCACGTTTTAACAAGGCTGGCTTCTTCAGCATTCTCAGCCCAGGCTTCATCCTGAATCTTGCCCCGCTCAGACTTCTTTTTGCTACCCAACTCAAGAACATGTCAAGAACATGAAGAGGAACTCACTTCTAGTCCCTGAAGGAGGCCCACATTGCTATTTTGACATAGCATAAATTGAGGAACGCAATCTTTTGAGGGAATGCTTAGAGAGAGAGAATCACTGCCTCCAGCATGCATAGACTCAGACAGAGGAGCCGTAGAGAAACTGTAGCTGGTTGTTTTTTCATGTTGCTGTGCCAGTTTGATTCCATAGAGATAGGAGAAAGCATATGTTTTGAGAAGGATCAAAGCAACAAGTGTACAGATGTGCTCGACACAACAGCTGGGTGTATGGATTGTGATAGGAGTTGTACAAGTTCCCCCCAAAAATGATTTAAAAAACAAAATGAAAAGAGCACAACACTTAAGTAGACTTTCTTTACTCGTTAAGATATTGTTTGTTAGCTTGGATAGTGTGTTAGATGTTAGGATTATAGGAAAAGCAGCCCTTCCTTGAGTTCTAAATTCTGTAACCTCTTTGTGGTCAGGCAAAGTGAGTCTTCGTGAAAGAAACAGCAACAACAACAATAACAGCAAAATGATGTGAGCTCACAGAAATTCTCTTTTGCTCCAGCCCAGTATTCAAAAAAGACTTAGAATCATGTTACTTTTTACTTTAATCTGCTTTATATACAGTCCCCTGGACAGAGACTGTATTTTTTGCTGTTGCTTGATTGCTGTGTACTGAAGGTTTGTATCATTTTATAATATTTTCAAAACCATTTACCCTTATAGAATTTTCTTAGTTTAAAATGCCTTCTTGATGGAAGTTGGGGAGAGGTTTCGACTTAATTTTATTACCATGACTCATCAGTGTGACTGTCTCTGAGTGTCCAGACCATACTTTGTTCACCCTCGTATGCCCCATCTCTGCCTCAGTGCTGGACTTGGAATGAAATTTTCTGACCTCTTCTTTAGGCATTGGTGTCCAATTTGAAGTATAGGTTTATATGAATTTCTCTCATCTGTGGGAATTTCAGTATTAAGATGCAGGGGAGTTGGTGTTCAGCTACCACTACTGAACATTTTGATCAAGCAGTCTGTAGAAAAATCATGATCAAAGGGGAAAAAGCAGAGAACAGCATTTCATTCGTATGAAATTTAGCTCTCTATAACCAGGGAGGCTGGGTAAACCCAGGAAGCTATTGCCATATGATAATCTTTAACCCTTAAGTTCATACAAAAAATACCTCCTGAAGTGTTCTCAAAACAAATGGTACCTAAGTTTAACTAGTAAAGGTCGTCTCCTTGAGTGTCGTGCTCTTTTTTTTTGTTATTGTTTTTTTTTTGAGAGTTGTGCTCTTTTAAGGTACACATCTATGGAATCAAACTGACAACAGCAACTTGAAAAATTAGTACACTTAGGGAGCGGCGAGCTTATGCCAATGGGGAAAAACAGCAGAAATGAGGTTCAGAATGATTGCAGAACATGAAGAATGTGATCAATATCACTGGGTTGCACATGTAGAAATTGTTGAATTGATACCTTTCTGCTCTAGTATATCCTCAACAGCAACAACATTAAATTATTAAAAGCAGTGTATGGAAGCTGTGGAGTTCCATACCAGACCTTGGAAGCATTTCAAAGTGTGGTTGACCAGTGATGCACATGGATTCATCCTACAAACATTTATTGAGGGCCTGGGATGTGTCTGACAGTGTGCTAGATGTTAGGAATATAGGAGGTAAATAAGAGAAACACTTCTCCTTGGTTCGATACCTCAGTTCTAAAGTCTGAAATCTTTTTGGGGTTGAGCAAAGAGAGTCTTAACGTAAGGGAAAACAGCAACAGCGACAAGATGTGGTTTCAGAGAAATTCTTTTTTGCTTCAGCCCAGTTTTTAAAAAAGAGAGACTTGTATTACTTTTCACTTTAATTGGTTTTATATACCGTCCTCTGGTCAGATACTATGGGTATTTTGTGCTTTTGTTTGAAAAGAGACTTTGGTTCACAGGCCTTGATTTAGGCAGAAGGAAGATAATGAAGCTCCCTGGCTACTATAGTTGCATAAAAGGGATTAGGACTTTGACTCAGTTCCTTATGACTGCATTGAATTCCTACAGTATACCTAAAATTCTCATAGTTTTATACTTTCTTTGTGTGTGTGGCATCACTGCCCTGGTGGGAGTAGGAAGCCCAGCCTTGACCCCGGAGAGCTGCTGCTGGATTTGAACAGCCAACCCTGTGGGCTGCAGTCCCGCATACAACCACTACGCTCCAGGGCTCAGCCACATAGTTTTATACTTTATTGACTTCCAGCAGTATACCTAAAATTCTCATAGTTTTATACTTTTCCTCTCTGAGCTGGAGAATAAAATACTTTAAAAAAAAATTCTACTTTCTTTTTTCACTCCCACAGGGTGACATTATTTGTATGACTTGTGGGTAAAGTTACTATATTCTGTTAAAATGCAAACACTCTAGGATTTAGTGTGAGCCCAAACCCATTCCTGGATCGATGCCTTTATCTTATTTATTTAATTAAAATTTTAGAATGTGCTGAAATTTGGGATCCAATTCATATGTGATATTGTTTCCTAGTTCAATCATGTAAAACCTAATTAGATAATTTCATGCATGTTTCCCCAAACCAGTTTTTCTTCCTGGACTTCTGGACACCAGCTGCCCCTTGTCCCCCCACTCCTCTCAATAACTTCCTTCCCCCAACCCTTGTTATATTTTCTCTCCATGTAGGTTCAACATCTTCAGGGGTAGTTTTCTGGGGAAAAATCGGTACCATGACAGAAATTTATTCCCTGGATTTTTCATTATTTTGGGGGGCCTATTCCTTCTTAGGCTACATTAGTATTTTTTGGGGGGAGGTGCATCACTGCCCTTTGGTGGGAGTAGGAGGCCAACATTAGATTTTTGTTTTTATATTATTATATTTCTACCCTTGACATCTTAGTGCAATTTTGTTTTCTGTTGGGTCTCTAAGCTGTAAAGCACAGGAGAAGTGATACACGATGATAGTTAGGAATACAGGATATAGGGAATGCAAGAGTGGGAGGGAGTAGAAGTGGGGAGGGAGAGAGGATTTTGGGGTTAGCGAGAGAGAAAGGAAGCAATAGAAAATATTGTTATTGCATGAATCACGTGGGGCCAGTTTAACCATGGAGGAGGAGGAATTCTCTAAAGTTTATGGGGAGTGGGAATTAATGGAGGGGGTAGGGGTTATACAGGTCTATATGTTATGATTGAATACTTGAATTATGTGATGTGTAAATTACCTTTCAATGAGGCTGTTGAACATATAAACCTCACACAAAATAGAGACAATTTACCATGTGGGGCAGGGATGTACTCAGATAGATGTGGTGCTGATTGTATAATTCCTTTTGATATGATTGAACGATTGAACTATTCACATGTATGATATATAACTTATGTACCAGTAATACTGTTGAAAATACTGTAAACACTCTTAGGTTAGGGTAAATAGAACATTTATTGATCATACGTATACTAGTAGGCATCTGAATTTATGAAACAGAGGATGTCATCTTGGAAAGGCGTGCCAGACAGAAAATGCATTGCCCGCGAATTACCTTGGTTAGAAAGAGAATAAAAAGACCTCTCTTTTATGAAATAAGTCAGAGTTTGTTTAGCAGTGGAGACAGTTCTGAGCATCTTGGATGTGCAGCCAGACAAGAGAGTTCTAATTCTGATTATTTGCTGTATTATCTTTTGTTTTTTATAGACCATTTTATTGGGGGCTCTTATAGCTCTTATCAATTGCATACGTACATCAATTGTATCAAGTATATTTATACATGTTGCCATCATTATTTTCTTTTGCTCACTTTCTCAGTGGGCAGGATAGGAGGGTGTTTTAGATTTTAGTAATTAGCCATTTGCCTGCTGTGGTCCTTGTTAAAAATCCTCTCTCAGTGTGGGTTCTCTTGCTACGTTCTTGGCGGTCTTTTGATGCACACAAGTGTTTTATCTTTAGTATATTCCACTTGTTGCTTTCAGCTTTACCCGTGTGTGGCAGTCATGTGCTTATGTTAATTTTATGATTGAGATGTAGGGGTGGAGTCTAGCCTGTTAATCTGGAGATAGCCATTGAGTAGCCAATGAGGCCTCTATGTGGGCATGGCTTTCTCCTGAGGCTTCTGGGAAATCTCGCGATATTTCCCTTGTGAAGATGAGAAGCTATCTTCCCCAGTTGTTGGGAGTTAGTATCAGAGGCAATAAGTCACGGAAAAGACAAGATGGCAGCGTCCGAGAAGCTGGAGGAGCCAGCAGAGAGACCACACGGTTTTTGCCATGATGGACCCAGACCTCTGAAGCTGGAGCGGCATGCTGTTGATGGACCCTGAGCCCTGGAAGCGAGGAGCCATGGGGAGACCCCTGCCAGTGCCAGAATTCTGCACCCACTTCGTGAGTCGGAAGGGAGACTTTGTAGACTGATTTCGGGCATATGGGTTAATATCCGACTTATGACTTTGCACTGGACTGGATTGGGATGCTTTCTTAGTGTCATATTCCTTTTGTATACAAACCCTTTCCATATATCCATTTGCATGTCTTTGAAATTTGTTCCTCTAGTCTGCCCAGACTAACACACCGGTGTGTGTGCCTTTCCTTATTGCCACTTAGCCTCTATATTCCCTGAGCCAAGCTTCTTAGGTTTGTCCTGATTCTTTCACTGATGGTCCTGATAGTTGAATTTGTTCTTGTGCATGAAGTTAAGATGTGTCTCTTGCAGGCAAAAGGTTGATGGGTTATGTATTCTGAGACAGGCTGCTAACCTTTGTCTTTTAATAGGTGAGTAGAGACCGTTACCATTTAGAACTATTATCACATCCTGTGAATTCTTTACTGTTATCTTCTAGCTTTTATATTGGATATTTTCCCACCTCCATATCAGTGTGTTATGTTTGCATGTGGGGCTTCGTTCTAATGTTTTCTCCCTCTGGGGCAATGTTTTCTTGAAAATTATTTTGGCACTTTGACTTCTGGGTAGAGTTGCACTGTATGGTGGTCTCCTGCTTGTGCTTGGTGGATATTGGTCTTCTGACTATAGTGAGTCAGCAAAGATTTTCTAAGGGTGGGTTGTATTGCATATTCTTTGAGTTTTTCCATTGTCACGGAAGACTCTTACCTCAGCGTCTGCCTATTTTATTAGATACTTTTGCAGGTAGAGGGTGCTTGGATTGGCCTTTTTTTTTTCTTTCAGCTTTTAGAAGATCTTACTTCGTTCTCTCTTCCTCTTTATGGTATCTGTTGATAGGTCTGAGCACATTCTTACCTGAGAACTATTGTGTGTGACTGCCTCTTTTTTCTCTTTCTCTTCTTAAAATTTTCTCTTTTTCCTTGAAGCTGAATACTGTAACTATTGTATGCCTTGATGAGTTCTTCCTAGGATTTAGTAGACTTGGTGTCCTCTCTGCTTTTTGTGTGAATATCTGTTTCTCATTCTTTAAATTGGGGAAGTTTGCTTCCAGATACTCCCTTGGTAATTTAGCTGTTGGCATCTTCATTGTGTCTTGTACTGGTAGAAAAATTATTCAAATATCATTTCTCTTCATAGCATCTGTCCTTGTTCTCTGATTTTCTTCCACCTCTTTGATGATCTTGTTTGACTGTCTTTGTCATTTGTTGCTCAATTGTTCTTGAGATTGCTGTTACACTTCACTGCCTCTTCTAGACGGTCCATGATTTTGTGTCTTGCTTCTGTTACCTCATCCATTATTTTCTGTACTTCTCTTTGGTGCATGGACTTCATCCCGTCTATCATGGACTTCATCTCCTCTGTCATTGCATCCTTATTCTGCATTGCTCTCCTCATGTCCTCTATTGCTACAAGCAGCATTCTGAGGATTTCATTTTGTGGTAGATCAATGTTTGATTCTTCTATGAGCATTATTAAAAACTTCATCTCCTCCTATGTTTTGTTTCAGTTTTTTTTGTTGTTGAGGGTATTGAGGTATGTTTCCGTTTGGGTATTATTTTGCAAGAAATGGATGCCATGTTTCTGGAAGACCAAGAGACCCCGAACTCTTTTTCTGTAGGATGGGTAAGAGTGTTTTCAGGACGACTTTTGACATACTATGGTGGTAGGTTGGACTATCTAGTCAGGGTGCTGCGATTGGGGGCCTCAGAGGGTGTGCTGAGGCCAATGACTCTAGGCATGCCTGTGGCTGATTGGGATGGCATTGCAGTTCAGGCAAGGGCTTGGTCTGGACATCTCTGGGCACAATTTGCAGTATTTTAAAGACTCTCTGTGAAACCCCAAATTTGTAGAGCCTATTTTTTTTGCTTGGGATGTAGCTAAATTATTGTCTTTTCCAGTTTTGTTATGTCAAAATCCTAGGCTGTGCTCTGAAGATTAGAGTTCTGCATATCTTGTTATGTAATTCTATCCTAAAGGACTACAGCCTGGAACTGAAAGTGTTAAATTCTCCCCTCCCCCTTTTTTATAACAGGCTTGTGGAGTGCTCTGGTATCAGGGCTTTGCTGTGCTTCCCCCCAGGGAAGGGGGACCAGAATAGGGGAGAGGGTTTGGGGCCAACAGCATCTGAATTTCCCCTCAGGTACACTCCTATGTCACTCCCAGTTTTATCCTGTCAGCCCTGCTGGTTGTGTTCTGGGGAGCTGCAATCTGTCACAGATAAATATCCCAGAAGCTCTTCAATTGCTGCAAATTATTGTCTGGTTATCTATTGTTACTCACACTGGCAGTAGTGGAGCTGGGGAAAAGTGGAAATAGGATCACCGATGTAGTCACTCAGCTCGTGACTGGGGAAAAGAGTTGCCAAGCTCTAGACCACAGGTGTTGGGTCTCACACCTTGGATGCAGGAAGAGGTAGCAGACATCATTCTGCTGGAACTGGCAAGGGGTTAGCAGAATAACTTAAAATGTTTGAGAGCGTTCTGGAATTGCTTAGTCGGTGAAAATCACAGGGGGAGGTCTGAACCAGACGCTAGTACACTGAATCTATTTTTAGCACCCAGATTCCCACTATTGGCCTTCTTACCCCTTAATTTTCTGGTCTAACAGCAGGAATGTGATTCTACCTGATGCCCCCTTGACACCTCCACTATTTTATTTTCTTTTGTAAGGCATTGCGTAAGCAACTGTAGTAGATAGGGAGGGGTGGTATCAGAGTATAGAAATAAGCTACTCTAGCTAGCTTACATAGAATGAGATTTTAAAACAATGTTACATCACTGAGCATAATTTCCTGCAGTTCTTTTCATGTGTCGATGAGCTTCATGCATTCATCACTGCTATTTAGGATGCGTAGCACTCCATTTTATGGATGTACCACAGTTTTTTAATCCATTTGTCTGTTGATGGAAATTTGGGTTGTTTCCAATTCCTTGCAATTGTGAACTGCGCTGCGATGAACATTGGTGCACAGATGTCTAGAGGCGGTTTGTTTCTTGTCTCTTCTGGCTATATGCCCTGTAGGGTGATTGCTGGATCATATGGTAGCTCAATTTCCATCTGTTTTGGATGTCGCCAGATCAATTTCCATAATATCTGTACATACCTACAGGTCCACTAGATAGAAAAGAGGTCCTACCTCTTTGCAGTCTCTCCCACAAAAGTTACTTTTTGATATCTTAAATTGGGCTATCTTTGAGGGTGTTATGTGGTATTTCTTTGTTGTTTTAATTTGCATTTCTCTTATGGCTAGAGAGCTGGAACATTTTCTCATGTATTTATTGGTCCTTGGAGGAAAGGTGGGGTAGAATGCAAGGATCTACATATAACCTCCTCCCTGGGTGATGGACAGTGGAAAAGTGGGTGAAGGGAGATGTCAGATGGTGTAAGATATGACAAAATAAAGAGGGGAAAAATGAGAAGCAAATACCAGGGGCTCAAGTAGAAAGTAAGTCTTTTGAGAACAATGAGGCAAACAAATGTCGAAAAGTGCTTGACACAATGGATGTATGTGTGGACTAGGATAAGAGTTGTATAGCCCTCAATAAAATGTTTTAAGAAAAACAAAACAAAGTAACAAGCAAACAAGCAAACAAACAAAAAAACCAATGTTACATTCTTCACAGCATATCTTGGAAAGCCAGATGATCAGAGTGGATTCCATACAACCAAGAACAACACAGCTAGGAACTATGTATAGCCAGGCCCCATATCTATCCACACAATGGACCTACTTTTGCAAAAACACCGTGATTGTCACCATCTTCCCAATGGCATTGCTTGAGCTTGGAACTGAGTCCTGAAGCTTCACTGTAACTAAATCAGATACCTCCATTGTCAATTGTGCTTGCAAATTCATCAGCTTGTGATAGTCACCGCCTCATGTGACTCCCCTGTGAATGCAAATCTTGTGTGGATTCAGTGGATCACGTACTTGACATAGGCTGCAAGGCAGTCTGATCAAATATAGTGGTTCTTATCTAATTCAGGAAAGTGAGATGCCTAATGAGAGAAACACACACATGTAGAGAGAGCCTGCATGTTGGGGGGAATTGACATTTGTCCACTAACCAAAAAGTCAGTGATTTGAACCCTTCAGCCGCTCCATGGGAAAAGGCTGAGCAATCCACTTCTGTCAATATTGCAACTTAGGAACTCTCCGGGGGGTTCCAATTTGGTTATTATGAGTTGTAACTGACTTGGTGGCACTGTTTTTTGGAAATGGCTCAAATGTGGTGAAGGCATTCTGAAGTCAACATTTTGGTCTCTGGTTCATAGAGGTCACACTTCGGAGTTTTAGGGATTAAGTGCCAGGCGCAAAAAAAGAGAAATGAAATCAAATTTCTGAGTCTTTGCCATGAATCTTTCCCCCAAATGATATATTTCCTGGCATGTGTGCCTATAACCTTGGACTTGGGAAAGATCATTTCCCTTGTGTACCGGCTGGTAAATCCCTAACAAACCAAAATTTTTTTTTGTTGAATGTTGTGCCCCTTAGAAAGAGAGGAACATATTTGTGACAGTTTCTCCCCTGCCCCCCCTCCCCAAATGTTGGTATTCTTTTATTTTAAGTAATTTTCATTGGACATCTGTGTAAGACAAATTTAGTGGGTAGATTTTAAACTGTTTCATAAGCAAGAATTTTATTCTTTCATGACAAGCTCTTCCCTTCCCCCACCCCCCCCCCATCAAAAGCCTCTGTAGGTATATTTCTTCTAATACTGTTAAGTAGTAATTTTTCAAAAAGTCAGCTGTGATGTTGTGGAGATTATCTGTAAAGTTCCACTCTTTTACAACTCAGTTTATTTGAAATAGCATTCAAACGTAAACTTGCTTGCAACAAGGAAAGCCAGCATTTCTCTGGTGTATGATTGGCTCTCAAGTTGAGCGATGAACAGAGATCTCCTATTCATCCCTGGTTGTTTGGATCCCGCGACTTCAGAACTTGTCTAGGTAGATTCCTGAAAAGTGAAAAACATGGCACATTGCAGAATTATTTTTCTATATGCAGAACAAGGCCAAGATCGACACTTCATTTAATCAAAATCATGGACACAGACTGACCCCTGCCTGGGTCACCATTCACAAGCATCATATGAGTTAGTTCCTGTTTATCTCAAGGCACAAACTGTTCATGTTTATGTTTCTGGACTCCTTCAAGGCCTTTCCCCTATTTCCTCAGTGCTCAACTCTCTTGCTTCTCATCTATCAAAAGCAAAACGAAACAAAAACAAACAACAAAAAACTTACAAATACAGAAAGCATACCTTCATTCTACACACACACATACACACATACACACACACACATTTTGCATCTTTTTCCCCCTGAAGTAATTTTTATGTAGAGGCACAAAAATGGGTGCTTTGAAAGTTTATATAAAGGATGAAAGTAATGAGGCTCAAATATGGCACTCCCTACATCCATATCTCACTCTGGGTGAATCCTGATTTCTCTAGGCTGATGTGGAAGGGCTAATGAGCTGTTATAAATTTTCCTTTCTTTCTTTTCTTTTCTTTTTTTTTTTTTGCTGGACCAGCTGCTTTCTGGAGCCTTGGCTGGTTGTTCAAGACTCAGTATTTTGAGGAAGATTGCAAACTGGGGAAAGGGTGCTGAGAATATAGGGGAGACTGGGAGTTGTCAGGGCATTTGTAGGTGCCCTTGTCAGCATTCTGTGGAAGGTGAAAAAAAAAGCAAAGTAGAGCTCTTAGAGGAGAATGGAGGTGAGTGTGTTTGGAATGGATGGCTTCTTTAGTTTAATTCTTTGTGTGCCTCTTCTTTCCTGTGTCAATGTGGTGTAGTGGGAAGAACCCAATTCTAGGACTCTAGGAACCTGGTTTTATTATCAGCAATGTGACATCAGGCAAATCTGCTCCTCTGTAAAAATACAGATTTAGATTACTAACTAGAATTTAGGTTATGCTCGCTGATGTTTAGGGATGCTTAAGGTTTCCCCACTCCCTGTAATATATAAAAAAGACCCAATAGAGATCATAATTTACCTGTGGTATGACCACACAAGCTAAGTGAAGCATTAAGACACTGTGCTTTTACCCGGTGGCGTAGTGTTTGTGCGTGGGACTGTGGCCCACTGGGTTGGAGGTTCAAATCCAGCGGCAAGGCTGGGCCTCCTACGCCCAGAGGGTGTACACCAGAGGACACCTGGTACACCTGTACACCTCCTACACCAGAGGGCAGTGATGCATCAAAAACAAACAAGCAAAAAGACAATGTGCTTTTGGCTGACTTATGTTGTGACTATGCATTTTGCTTTCACATGCTGCTCAGAGGTTGTGTTTGGTTGTAAAAGACTTAGTTTCTGGGACACATCACTCAAAGTCTTTTAGATCATCACGGTACCTGAATTACAACACCACCACCACTACTACTGATAATAATGTCCTTGATGGGGAGTCTTCAAGGTGCTTGCAAGCTCCAATGTTCTATGCAAGAGTGAGGAAGAAAAGGTGGCAAGGAGAATTTTCTTGATTGAGGGTGGCCATGTGTATAATTCTGAAGCAGGACAGTTTGCCTCTAGCACTACACTATCTCTCCACTTCTTTTTGTCTTTCAATAGGGAGCTTGCCAGGTCTAAGAGGACTATTTCCCATTGGGTATTCCATGTTCCAGGAGTTTGTACTTCTTCCTCTGTTCATCCCCTGAACAAAGACATACCTCTATCTAGTAGGTTTCTGAAATCATTTATTGGCGTTTGCTCTATATAAGCTAGCTAGAGGAAGCTATGTACCAGGAGAGTCAAAGAATCACAAATCTTCCCATGGGCAAGGTTACAGATAGCTCAAGTGCTGATAAGAAGTGTGTTGAAATAAATGGATGAATGCAATTTGGATCTTCAGTCAAAGATAGTTCATTCTCTCTGAATCATTTGAAAGTCTGAGCCTTGGTGGCTTAGTGGCTTAAGTGTCGGACTGCTAATTGTAAGGTTGGCAGCTCAAACCTACCACCTGATCCTTTGAAGAAATGTGAAGCTATCTGCTCCCAAAAGATTTACCTCGGATACACTCTATAAAGTCACAATGAGTCAGAACTGATGAATGACAGTGGGTTAGGGTGCTCCGCAGTGCATTAGTTCTTGCGCACTCCATGGTTAGCCCAAGGTTTGGAGGTTCAAATCTGCTCACTGACTCTGTGGAAACAGAATGAGTGATCTGTGCTATGAAGATTATTGCTGTTGTTATGTGCTGTGAAGTCAAGTACTGACTTGTGAAAACTCCCTGTGTCAGAGCAGAACTGCCTGATAGGGTTTCCTGGGCTGTCATCTCTACAGAAAAAGATCATTTCTGTACTTGGCACTTCTTCTGTGGATAAGTTCTCCACTACCTCATGAGTGCTCCTTCCTATAAAGACCACAGCCTAGAAAACCAATGGGGGGCAGTTCTGCTTTGTCATATGGAGTCTTTGTGCGTCAAAGTTGACTAGATGACATCTGATGGCAACAAGAAAGTGTATAACCTTAGTTTCTTAGCAAGTCCCTTCTTGGTGAATCTGGATGGAAGCGTGAAAAACACGAGAAAAGAAATGCAAAAGGCAACTCTGGGAGTTCTATAATCTGTTGTCAACTTGAGAGAATTACAAGTGAAGGTAGGGTGTAGCCTGTCAATTAGGTCTCAGCTTGCTGATTTATTTTGGGGGCATGAAGGTGATGAATAGCTTTCTGGGGGCTGGGCACATGCTCACTCCCTGTGAGGTATTGGAGCTGACAAGACAAGTGGAGCCACATTAGTGCCCTGACTTGGAGGAGCCATAATGGAGAGCCTTGTCAAGGATGAGATGCTTACAATGCCACTGGGTCAGGTGCACCTGACCTCAAAGGAACATCCTTGCTTTTCAACACTTGAAAGAGCTCTTGAGCAGAAGTGCCCAGTGAAATGTGTTGCTTGTTCTCTTGACCGCTGCTTCCATGAACATTGACTGTGGATTCATGTAGGATGAAATGATTGACAACTCTATCAACATCTAGAGTTGTTTACCAATAGAATGCATCCTGCAATTTCTCTCTTACTATGCAATCTCATGAAAGTCTTCGTAAGAACTCTAGTCACCACCTTTCTGAAGAGTTTCCTGATAGATTAACTACAAAAAATACCATCAAACACATTATTTTTGCTTCTCAGGACAACCTTATTTTCTCACCCTTTCACTGTCCACATGTATTTCAAGCATGAGAAAGAGCAAAAGAATTGTGGATGGAACATCCTTCATCAGAAAAGTATCCACTTGACATCATATTATTATTTGGAAATGTAGATTTCTTTGTAGATTTATAAAAGAGAAGTAAAATATTTAGCATTTCTTTTTTAGGTTAGAAACTGATAGAAATATTTTGGACTTTTTGTATAATTAGTTAAACAGCCTTAGCATTCCTTAGCAGCTGAAAGTTTTGATAGACTGCTCAGCTAAGAAGTTATTTTAGAAAATATTTCCTTATATGTAGCATGCAGAAATTGAACCAAATTTAAGTAGAATATTTTAAAACTGAGGTTCAGGATAATATCTTGGATATTATCTGTCTCAGAGAAAATATCACTGTTAATATTTCTTTCCAATCTTTTCTCTCTTTTTAAAATGTTCATGTCTAGGTAGTTGAAATGAGACGTTACATCTATCATGTTATGCTTGCTTATGTTGCGCTAATAAGCAGTCTCCAAATGTTAATGGTGTAAAACGACAGCTAGTTTTTTCACTCATATTCTATCACCAACTCTGCCCTCACACACACCTTCATTTTGAGAACAACCATGGAAGAAGCTCACCAGCCTGTGCGATCAGGAGGGGTCAAAGGAGCCAGTAGCAAGCATCATGGAATAAGAATCACATCACTACCAACCAGGGGAAGTGCAGAGTGGTGACCCAAGGCCCATTTGTAGACAATTGGACATCTCCTTACAGAAGGGTCATGGGGAGGAAATGGGCCAGGGTGCAGTGAAGTATTGATGAAACACCCAACTCTCCTCCAGTTCTTAAAGGCGTCCTCCTCCCAACTATCATGGTTCCAACTCTACCTCACAAATCCAGATAGACTGGAAGGGGTACACTTTCATAGAGGGGAACTGAAAATACAGGGGATCCGGGAAAGATGAAACCCTCAGGACCAGTAGAGAGAATGGAGGGTCCAGAGGGGAAGTAAAGGAAAGGGTCGTGAGGTAGTAGGGGAAGCCAATGACCAAGATCTACATTTAACCTCCTATCTGGAGGTTGGACAGTGGAGGAGGGGACAAGGGGAGCTGTCGGGCAGTATAAGATATGATAAAATTACTAATAATTTATAAATTATTAATGGTTCATGAGGGAAGGGGGAACAGGGAGGGAAGGGAAAAGATGGAGAACTGATGCCAAGGGCTCAAATATAAGGCAAAAGTTTTAAGAATGATGATGGTAGCAGAAGCACGAAGGTGCTTGGCACAATATAAGTATGTGTGTATTGTAATAAGCATTGTACAAGCCCCGAATAAAATGATTTATTAAAAAAAAGAGCAACCAGTATCTGAAATACTTTTGGCAATCATGGTAGGCTCTGAATGATCTCGCTCTAGGAACGAAATGCTCAGCCATGCATTGTTGTCCAGTTGGTTCTGCTTCATGGGAACCCTGCGGCACGGAGTGGAACTGCCCCACAGCACTCCCAAGGCTGTAAGTCTTTATGAGAGCCGTTTTCAGGTCTGTTCTCCTGTGGGTCAATTGACGGCTTCACATGGTCAACCTTTTGGCTAGCACCTGGGTGGTGAACCACTGCTCTACCAGGGAGCTTAAAATGATTGAACATGGACAAGTTGTTTGAGACAGCGATTATGTTTCTTCTATCAGCTTTTGATGCTCCCTACATTGTTCAATAGTTGCTTGTAGAATCTCTTACTATTTCAACTCAAGGCTTGAATTTTTTCTTTACTGTTTTTTCAGCTTGACTTGTGCTAAGTGTGTGCTTCTGTCTTGGCTGCTCTTTAATTCCACGCCTTGACACCCATTATCATAAAATTTTCTTTTGTCTTCTTGAACTGCTCTTTGAAATCTTCCATCCGTCTCCTTTATGGAATCATTTCTTCCCTTTGTGTTAGTTACTCTGCATTCATGAACGAGTTGCAGAGTGTCTTCTGACATTCATTCAGGTCTTTTCTTTCTTTCCTTCTCTTTAAATGACGTTAGATAAGTGTTCATACCTAACTAAGCACATGGCCTCACCCAACAACAGCTTCCTGCTACCAGGAAGCCTATTCTTTATTGAGCTAACTTCATATTATGTCTGCTTTGTTAAAACAAGAGATTTCTAAGGGCTGAGCCCTGGTGGCGTAGTGGTTGTGCGCGGGACTGCGGCCCACTGGGACGGAGGTTCAATTCCAGCAGTGGGGCTAGGCCTCCTACTCCCACCACCGGAGAGCAGTGATGCCCCCAAAACAAAAAACAAACAAACAAAAAAACAGCAACAAGAAATTTCTATCAAACAATGCTTCCAGAGCTTAGCTTGAGTTATTGTGTGAAACTCACAAAATTACATTAAAAAAAATTGGTTTATAATTCAGATTTGGCTAATTCCTGCTAGTTTATTGAGGATTCATTTGGGATTGTTAAAATTTTTTTGGGGGGGCATCACTGCCCTCAGGTGGTGGGAGTAGGAGGCCCAGCCTTTGCTCCGTGGAGCTGGAATCGAACCTCCATACCAGTGGGCCGCAGTCCTGTGCATAATCACTACGCCACCGGGGCTCAGCCCGGGATTGTTAAATTTATTATATTTGTGATTAGAAAGAAATGTTCCCTCCTGCCCCCTCCACGCTTGATATTTCCTTCCATGAGACTAGCGACCCAGCAGTTTATCACACAAATCCTCTATTGACCTACTGTGATTGGGAAGTTGGGAAGTGGAAACTGGGCAGGCCTTCTTCGATTTTTTCTCTGGAGAGTGGGTTACCTGCTGGAAATGCAATCTGCCTTCTGTTGCCCCTGTGCCCTTGGGATCAGCCTCTGGTTCATCTTGACAGGCTAATCATCTCTCTTTGCCCAGGACTGAAGACCTTCCTAGGACGTAGGACTTCCCATAAGAAAACCAAGGAGGCTCTGTCATTCTGGGGTTGAGGCAGGACTAGGAAGCCCATCTGCCTTCCATGTAAGTATACTTTTTGGCTTTACATAGATCTGGGACACAGGTGATACTAGGTTCTTGCGTATAGCAGTTTGCGACTTGGCTCATAACCTGAGGATTTGAGGGTGAAACATACTGATAGGTGTAACAGTAAAACAGCCTGCCACTCTGCTTTGATAAAGATGACAGCCTAGAAAACCTTGTGGGGCAGTCCTACTTTGTCACCTGTGGCAAAACCATGAATCATAGTCTGCTCCATGGCAACGGGAAAGTAGGTAAAGCTGCACATTTTGTCTCGCATCAAAGGGAGGGTTCTGGTTCATTTTTCGGAGAATCAGAATCCAAGGAAATAAGAGAGATGCTCGTTGTTGGGCCCCCTGAAGCCTGAAGACTTGAGCTAGCCCCGTCCCCACTCGCCCTTTCCCTGAGTAGATCTTACCATGAGCGGATCTGGCAGCATCCCCAAATCCAGATCTGAAGTTGTTCTTCTCTAAGATAAACATCCCCATGGGACTAATACATCTGACCGTGTTGGGGTCTAAGATCAGAGTTTATTTATCTATTTGGCTTCTGTAGTATAATTTCTCAAAGTTCAATAATGTTTAGCTGACTGGACTGTGGTGACTAAGAGAGGGTCAGATCAAAGTAGGGCAGACGAGTAGTGCAGGAAGAAGCAAATAAAAGAGGGTGAGGAGGAGGCAGTGGTATTTCTAGGGTTGTGTGTGGGGCGCAGACTGAACTGAACTCTGACACTGTCCGAGGGGGTGGCACCAAAATGTCTGTCCATACATTTTTCACCGAGCATGTCAGCATAAATGTATCATTTTTTTAAAATAAAAATTTACCTGTACTTATGACAACCAATTTTTTTCATAAACCCAAATTCCATGTGATAATTTACCAGCAAGTCTAATGCTCTATGCTGCTTCACATTTTGACCCAGTCAGACCTGTCATTATTGCCCAATTATGATGACCCTTTGAGTCACGTGGCTTGTCTCAAGAGGTTGTGAGTCAATGCTGTTGTTTCTACTGCAGGGATTTTTTTTTCTGACATAGGGAGGGTCTAGGTTGTGAACAAGTCATAAAGACATTCTGATTCTTTGTGGAGTAGCATGGGCATAGTGGTTAGATGTACTTCAAACATGAGCAGCAGTATGTCAGCTCATTCATTTTAAATAGAGAAACACTATCATTTCTGCTTTTTCATTTTCACTAGATCACCAAATATTTCAGGTAAAGTAGGATAAGACGAAACGTTCCTTTGATCATTTCAGCAGCTTCCCCAAATTCTAATTTTTAGAACTTCCCCCACCCTGTGCCCCCTGTGTATCTGAAAAGTACCTCTTATATGAGCCATTAAGTATTTTGATGCTTTAGTTTAGCGAGTTTCTGGCTCTTTTTATAGCCTCTGCGCAGTGGTGAAGGAACGCTGGAGGCACGGTGGCTACCACTTGGATGCTGTCTGAAAAGTCAGTGGTTCAAATCCACCAACTGCTCCCTGAGAGCAAACATTGGTGATTTGCTCCTTTCAAGATTACAACAGAGGAAATCCTTCAGGTTTCTGTTAGTTGGGAGTTAACTCAATGGAACAGAACAAGAATATGTTGTGGTGAAATTTGCAAAATTAACGACTGCATGGTGGCAATAGAATAACAAGGAACTGCCAGAAATTGAAGCCCAATTCAGAAGAGAAGGCTGATTGAGGTGTATCATTCCTTATATCATATGTGTATTGCCTGGAATCAGAGAAGAGCAGAAAGATATTTAGCTGTGCTTTATTGACTTTGCAAAGACATTTGACCACATGAATCACAGCAAATAATGTAAAGTATGGCCATTAAAGAAAGTTTAATTGTGTTTGTGTGGAATCTGTACCCAGAGGCAGTCATGATAACAGGAAATGTGGATAATGCATGATTGAGGATCAAGAAAGATGTGTGTCCTTTCACTATACTTATACAACCTATGGACTGAGCCAATATTCTGAGAAGCTGAATTATATGAAGAAGAATGTAGAGTTGTTACTGGAGGGAGACTGCCATGAATTGATTTGTGTCCCTCCAACATAAATGCCCAAATGATTGGTCCACAGATCCTGGTGGTGCAAAGGGTGAGTACGGGGCTACTAACGGCAGGGCCAGACATGCGAAGTCACCAGCCATTCTGTGGGAATAAGATGAAGCTTTCTGATTCTGTAAATATTTATGGGAACATTTCTACTCTGTCTCAGTATTGCCATGAGTTGAAATCAATTTGATGGCCGTGGGTTTGGTTTTTGACAGTTGTGTTGATATAATGTGCCAGTTATGTAATAATTCTCCCATGTTTTTATCTGATGTGATAAACCCTTGTAAAGGGAATAAGGGTGGAATACAACATCTTCAATCCTATCACTGGCCTGATCCAATGTAAGGGGAATTTCCCTGGGATGTGGCCTATAGCACCTTTTCTTCATAAAGAGAGAGGAGAGAGAGGGACTTACTACCACTGAGAAAGAGCTGTGAGTTGAATGCATCTCTTGTACCCAGGTCCTTGCACTAAGAGCTTTCTACATCTAGAGGGAAGATTGATGTTAAGACACAGAGAGATCTCCAAAAAATGCTGGGCCTACAGATGCAGAAAAGAGACAAGGAATTGTCTTCTGGACATAGAGGGGCATCCTTTTGTTAGAGATAAGACTGCCAATTTGGACATCTGAATTGTGAGAGAATAAATTTCTGTTTGTTAAAATCACAGCTTTTGGTATTTCTGCTCTAGCAGCACTAGCTAACCTGTAAATTCAGGATGAAGCTGAAGAAAATGAAAACAAGTCCAGGAAAGCCAGATAAAACTTTGAGTATATTTCAAAAACAAATTCACCCCGCTGAACACTAAGGACAAAAGACCTGATTATTTGTGGGATGACATTATGAACACCAGACAAGCACAAGGTCACTAAAACGACAAGAAAGAAAGAAAATATAAAAGTGTCTGTCTGAAGAGATTTTGAAATGTGCTCTTAATCATAGAATAGTTAATGGAAAGTGAAGAAATGATGAAGTCAAGGTGCTGAAAAAAAATTCCAGAGGGTAGTAAGAGAAAACAAAGTACAATAATATAGTGGAATGTACAAAAACCTAAAATCAGAAAACCAAAAAAGGAAGAAAATGCCCACCATATCTCAAACTGAAAGAACTGGCAGAAAAAAATTGGTGTCTAGTTGCAATCTTGAAAGATTCTATGGGAAAAATATTGAATTCTGCAGGAAACATCCAAAGAAGATGGAAAGAATGCACAGAGACACTGTACCAAAAAGAACTAGCTGACATCCCACCACTTTAGATGGCAACATATGAACGAGAACCAATGGTACTGAAGGAAGAAGTGCAAGCTACACTGAAAACATTAGCTATAAACAAGACTCCAGGAAATGACAAATGCCAATGGAAATGTTTCAACAAGCTTAGGAAGCATTGGAAGCACTCACTTATCTAGGCCAGGAAATTTGGATGATAGCTAATTGGGCAACTGACCGGAAGAAATCCATAATTGTACTCATTCCAAAGATAGGTGAGCCTACAGAAGTCTCAAATTAGAGAACACTATGCTTGGTCATCTCTGGCAGGCAAAACTTGGCTGAAGACTGTCCAACAGTGGTTGCAGAATTACAGTGACAGGGAACTGACAAAAAAATTAAGGCCAAATTCAGAAGAGGACATGGAACAAGGGATATTATTGCTGATGTCAGGTGGACTTCGCTGAAAGCGGAAAATACCAGAAACATGTTTACTTGTGTTTTATGGACTATGCCAAGATATTAGACTGTGCAGATCATAAGAAAAACTGTGGATAGTCTTGAGAAGAATAAGAATTTCAGAAAACTTCATTGTTCTCATGAAGAACTTGTGCACGTAACACACAGAATAAGGGCATACTGTGTAGTTTAATGTGGCTAAGGTGTGTAATAGTTTTGTATAGTACAGTATTGCATCCTCCAGCTCCACTTACTCAATATGGATGCTGAGAAAACCACCACAGAAGATGGGTTGTATGAAGAAGAACGTGGCATCAGGGTCAGAAGAAGGCCTCTTAACAACCTGTGATACACAGATGACACCACCTCGCTGCTGAAAGCGAGGAGGACTTGAAGCACTTGCTGCTGCTCATGACCAGGAACTGCAGTTTTCAGTAGGGATAGAACACAGTGTAAAGACGCAACTGGACCAATAGATAATAGGATACGTGAAGAAAGGATTGTAGAATGAATAAATGTGTCTTGTACTCCTTAGACACAAGAATGAAGAGACTTAGTGTCCCATAATTTTAGATACGTGGCCACTAGTCTAAATCTCTGGGGAAGGACATCATGCTTATAAAAGTAGCAGGCCAATGATGAAATTGAGGAAGACCTTCAACAAGGTGGACCAACAGTGGCCTCAGCAATAGGTTCTAGCATATCAGTGATTGAGAGTAGGGCACAAGATTAGCACTGTTTCATTCTGGTGGACATAGGGAATAGTTATGCATTGGAGCAAGCTCAGTGACACTCAACAACAACAACAACAACAACAACAACAACAAACAGCAACACAGCAAAGACCTTGAACATTAGATATAAGCAACCAGTATGGCTGTCAGTAGTCCATGGATAGTTCAAGTGGCTTATGTGTTTGGTTGCTAACCAAAAGGTTGGCATTTCAAGTCTATCCAGAGGCATATTGAAAGAAAGCTCCAGAGATCTACTTAAAACAAAACAAGCAAATAAACAGTGCAGCTTTTCTGACTTAACATTGAAAACTCAATGGAGCACAGCTCTACTCTGAAACACTTTGGGGTTTCCATGAGTCAGGGTTGAGTTAAAGGTTGAGATCATTGTAAAATATAATGGTTATATGTACATTGAGGCTAAAGGTGTGGCCTATAATACTGTGAATGTGGCAGCTGTTTTGTAGGTAATTTGGGTTCCTAAGATTTCTGACCACTCTAGATCTTTTAATCTACCTTACTATCTGGAACACTAAGTTTATAGATCCTTTTCTTTCCTTGGGCTGCCATAAATACTTTAAACTGGTGACGTAAGACAATAGACATTTATTCTATCCCAGATAAAGGATAGAAGCCCCAAATCAAGGTCTTAGTAGGGCTATTCTATTTCTTAAGTCTTTAGGGAGATCCCTCTTTGTAGTAAATGGAGTGGTCACTTCTGACCTCCTCTGGTTCCTCTCTTTCTAAGAGGCAAGAGTACGATATGCCTCCATGCTCTAGTTTCTTTCCCTGTTCTGACACCAACTTTTCCTATCACTCGTCTCTTCATTTTAGCTGAGTTAGATAATTTATTGCAATGGCCACACAGAACTCACAAGCAATACTCACAATTATAGGAATTTATCAGGAAGTTAATAGATTACTACCAGACGGAGGAGTAAACAAGAAGGATATAGACACTGGTTCATTGAAGTAACCAAGTCACTCTCTCTGATCCTCAGCCTCTCAGTCATGTGGACCCTTGATCTCTAGATATGTGGACTAGGAAGCTCACCTGTCATTCTCTCTCACAGTCTTAGTACTGGTCCTTTTGCTCTGGTGTCTCTAATCATATCTGTTGCCACCTCAGACAGAGATCTGGAACATGTTTCTCTAGCAGTCTTGGACCCTTTTCTGTGTCAGAGATAGCTCTTCTCTACAGAGAAATGGCTTTGTTAGAAGTATGGTTTTCCTTTAAGCAGAATATACCTCCAATGAAACAAACTGTGCGACTTGGTTCACACCCTCTACTAAATTCAGGACTTAATTCCACCTTAATCCTGTCCATCAGGATAATAAAGAACTCTCTTCAAAATGGGATTATAGCCACAGGCACAGAGCCCAGAATTAGAATGTATCGCATAAGGAATTATGACTAGAAAGGGCATAGTAATTGCTACATTTCATTTATGTTTTCTTAGGCTCTAGGCTAAGGAGGTTTCAGGAAACCCATGGCATTCCCTGGCTTGTAGATGCTTCACTCCAATTTTTGGTCTCTATTTCCACGTGACCACCTTCCCTTTGTCTTTCAGTCTCTGGTCTTTTCTTGTTTATTAAGGCACCACAAATTGGTTTAGGATCCACCCCACACCTGTATGAACTCATATCAACCAATAACTTCAAAAACTCTATTTTCAAGCAAAGTCATATTTACAGGTACCCAGTGTTAGGATCTAATATATCTTTTTAAGAGGACATGGCATTATATCCATAATATTTCTTTTAGGTATGCTAGGATGAGTTCTTTTAGAGAAACTAGTGATGCTTATACCTGTAAATATATAGAAAAAAATTCAATTCAAGAATGTGTCTTACATGGTTGTAGAAGTGGGTAAGTCCAATTTGGTTCAAGTCCCTCGGTCAGATGTGGAGCTGGAGGTTTATCCTGACTCATGTAGTGGCAAATAGGAAATTCACAGGTGGGTGAATGCAGGTGACTGATGGCTTCTGAAATCATCAGGTAATGTGGCAGGATGTGATGAACCAGATGCGGGATCCAGATCCAACAGAAGCAGAGAGCCTGGTTCCCCATGTGTTGACCTATATTAAGGGTAAGCTAGTCCCCTTACTCCCCCTGCCATGACATTTCTCTTCAATTGTATCAAGGTTACCAGATTAATGATCTATTTTGCCCAGCACTGCTTGACTGCTCTCAGAAGATCCCATTTGATTAATTTAGTAGACTATGTCTTGGGAGAATCCTGGTTCAGTCAAATTTACCTAAAACTTAACTATCATATATAATTTTTTCCAGAAGAATGGTATTCTAGGAACTTGTTAAGTTTGCATGTTTTGGGACCTGCATTTCAGATCAGTTGAATTCAAATCCTTGGTGTGTCTGTCTTTTAAAAGGGTCCCTTGGTTATTTTGATGTGTATTCAAAATGGGAGAATCCCTACAATCTGGTTATTCTCTATCCCTAAACAGTGAAAGTTTATGATTTGATGTTCTAAGGGTAGACCCTTATAATAGTGTGACAATTCGAAATCATTAATTAAAACCTGTCTGTCAATGCTTCTTCAGGGGCACAGTCAGGATTGTTGACAGCAAAGCTTCAACAGATGAAGGAGCTGGCATCTGGTCTCACTTTTTTTTGCCTGTAGGAAAGATTTCTCTTACTGAGACTTTATGGATTTAACAAAAGGAGCGTCAGCTTTTCCCCCACATCCATTGCTCACACCTCCTTCCTTTTTCTTAGTGTGAAGGTGGGAATAACTGCATTTTTTTTTGTGGTAGGGGGTGGGGAGGAGGGAGGCTGGGATCAGAAAAAGCAAATCTTGGTAGACATTTTTATGACTTACAGACACTTTTAAAGGAAAAGGTTAGTTAAGAAAGGGAGAGAGAAAGAAAGAAAAGTATAATTTCACAGCAGTAGTGCAACTGAAAATTTTCAACCCGTAGTGAATTGAAAAGCAAACTCCCTAAGACTTGCCCTGGGAAATCAAGTCTCTTGGTAGGTATTTATATTGATGAAGAACTCTTCAATGGACCACAGTACCTTCTTTGTGGAATGAACAAGGAAATGATGAATTGTGAAAAAGAAAAGGGAGTCTGAGGAGAGAGTTAAGAATTAGCTCTTTTTCTAGCTCTACTATTAACCAGCTATGAAAGGAGGAGAAGATTTCTGTCTGAGATACATTTCCTTGCTTCTAAAATGGGGTTAATTATCCCTGCACATTCGCAGGGTTTGTGGGACCAAATGAAATGAAACATATGGGTGGACCTTTGTGCATTAAAACTTTATACAAAACAAAACGTATTTGTGTTGTTCCACACTAGCGTGCCTTTTGTTAATTTCTTCTTTACTTGATCCGAGTCCAGAGCCCAAGAAAATTTCAGTCATCTATAGCTGATCTTTTCTCAAGTGGGTCTTTCCTTCCAGATAAGAGCCTTTGAAGTGAGTATCTGTAGATTCGACTCTAACTCGGTGATTATTTCCGACAGAGCGGAATGGACTTTTGTGGAGGAGGGAAGTTCCAGTAGTGCCTCCAACCCCCTGAGTGCCAGAGTCAACTGTGCCTTCATAAATAGTCATCACTGCTGTAATTATCCATGTGGTGCAGCGGACTATGCATTGGGTTGCTAATCATGAGGTCAACAGTTCAACACCACCGTCACTTCATGGGAGAAAGGTGCCACTTTCTAATTCCATAAAGATTTGCTGTCCCAGAAACTCACGAGAGCAATTCTCCTCTGTCTGATAGGGTCACCATGGGTCCGAATTGACTTGGTGGCAGTGAATTTGGTTTTCTGTTTGAATATTTGAAGACTTGGAAAAAGATGCTGTCGACCAGGTGAAACCTGAGGCTAACCTAAAATGAATGAACAAAAACCCAACTCACTCCCATCAAGTCAATTCTATTCATAGTAATACTATATAGGATTTAGGAGGATTTATATGGATTTATTTATCTATTTTAATAGATGAAGATAGTCTAGCCTTTCTCCCAAGAAGTGGCTGGAAGGTTGGACCACCAACCTGGTAGTTAGGCATCCAATGTTAGCCAGCAGTGCTACCTTGACTACTGACTAGGGCCCTAAATTTTTCCTAGTCAAATGATCGCCAACAACCTGAAGAACCCTGAAAGTAGGTTTGATATTAGCTGGGACTTCTACCCAAACTGACTCATTGAGCAGCCAGTGTCCTGTGGTTTAGGGCCAGATTTGACCTAGAGTCAGCATTGTCCTGACTTCCATTTTCTTTACTCTCCTGATCCTCTCCTGACACTCCATTCTGTGAAATGCAAAACACTAGCCTTTGTTTGTAGAACTAGCTGGTGAGCTGGATCTTTCCAGGGAAAAGGCATGTTGTGGAAAACCATCCAAGGACCTAGGGATGCCAAACCTATGACAGAGGGTACTTAGAATTAGAACTAGGTAATCTAAGTGCAAGCTTTAGCTACAATACTCAATAAAAGTGTGGTTAAATACTTTATGTGGCAAAAAACTTCCTGAGCTAAGTTTTCCTCATTTTAAGATGAAATATCATCCACCACCTATCTGTTAGTTTGTTAAATATTTTAGTGATTTCAGTGTTGCTGGAAATTATGCAACTAGTATTTTAATTACTAGCGAAGTCACCCATGGTAGGCAGGTTTTAGCAGGGCTTTTATATTAACACTACCTAGGAACAAAAGGTCTGGAGTTCTATATCTTGAGTGTTAGTCAATAAAAACCCATGGATCACTTCAGTACATGGTTTGACTTGCTTGCTTAGGACTTAGCATCAAGAGAAAGACATTTTTGGAAAAAGTGTCATTTTAGGTCAAGGCTAATGAAGGTGTGGGAGACCTTGGGTGAAATACTGGTGCAGAAGCTACTACAACATGCTCAAACATGCTGGTGATTTGAGGAGAGTGCAGACCTGGGAAGCATAAGGTCCTCCTCAGTTGGAGTCAACATAGGTGATAAGAACAGAAAAATAAGAATGACAATCTTTGTCCTCTAAAGGTTGTTATAAAGTTAAAAAGAAATATAGGATAAAAAAACATTATTAATCATCATCGATATGCACACACATGTACAATGTTCTCTTTTTCTCACTGCAACAGAAGAGGAACCCCAGGTAAAAGAGAGGATGGTCCCTTTGGATTGCATGGTAGTGAAACCCTTGAGTATATTGTGAAAGCCCATAGGGGGTGTGGCAGTCATGTGCTTATGTTAATTTCTGATTGAGATGTAGGGGTGGAGTCTAGCCTATTAATCTAGAGATAGCCCTTGAGTAGCCAATGAGGCCTCTGTGTGGGCATGACTTTTTCCTGAGACTTCTGGGAAATCTCGTGATATTTCCCTCATGAAGATGAGAAGCTATCTCCCTAGTTGTTGAGAGTTAGTTTCAGAGACGATGAATCATGGACAAGACAAGATGGCAGCGTCTGAGAAGCTAGAGGAGCCGGTGGAGAGACAACACAGCTTTGCCTTGATGGAGCCAGACCTCTGAAGCTGGGGCAGCCACATGGAGACTTCTGCCAGCGATGAGTTGCTTCTGCCACCACTGAATGTTGTTGATGGACCCTGAGCCCTGGAAGCAAGGAGCCATGGGGAGACCCCTGCCAGTGCTGGGATTCTGCACCCACTGGCCTGTGACTTCGTGAGTCAGAAGGAGACATTATAGACGGGTACTGGGCATATGGGCTAATATCGAACTTATGACTTTGAACTGGACTGGGGTGGGATACTTTCTCAGTGTTTCATTCCTTTTGTATATAAACTATTCCCTTATATCCATATGCCTGTCTATGAAATTTGTTCCTCTAGTCTACCCGGACTAACACAGGGGGTAAGTGGGCCAGCTCAGCTGTCCTTAGAATCTCTGGGTAGTATTACTCTTTAGGGGGCACAGAGTTTTTTAGGGGAAGAGATGGACATGGATTAACCAGTTTAGCTTTTAAACACATCTGGGGGCTGTTCCAGTTGCGAGGCAAGCTGGTCAAGTTGCTGCAGAGTTCCTTTCCAGAAGGGATTCATTGGTGCACAGATGTTTTCTGAGGGGCCATTGTGGTGAGGGGTTGGTGAGAACATAGCAATATATGGTCTGTAGAGAGTCCAAGACCAGATTTTAAGGAGGGGAGCAAAGCAATTCAGTACTCCCCTCTTTCCCCACCTGTCCTAATCTCATTTTCATGGAAGGTAAATTTCAGAAAAGATCCTTTGGGTTGGTTCCGGGTTTTGTCTCAACTGGCATTTTTTAATGAATTAGGCCCATGCTTACTCTGTTGAGTCCTCGTTCCCTCTGTGTTCAAAGGGATATGACATCCATGTTTGGGGCCTATTAACACTCATTCATCATGGACCATTTGGCAAGAGTGCCATCCACGAATGATTTCCTGACTGAATATAGGGCTTATCCAGGGCAGAGGGCTTTACTGTAGACCTGGGCTTAATGTGCTTATCTTCCGGTCATCTATATCTCCTCATCCAACCTTCAGTCTAAAATAATAATGTCTTTTAATTTTAAATACAAAGCCCAAACAAAAAAGAGACAAACAAAAACACCCAGCTTACCAAACAGCAGAAAAGGAAAACAAAAAGTGCCATTGGAAAAGAGGAAATTGCTTTTTATGAGGTGTAAAAACCAACAACAACAAAAAAGCTTCCCAAACTTCCAGAGGCCTGGGCGTTGCCATGAACTGCTGACCCCATTCTGTTAGGTTGGCAGACAGCCTCCTCAAGCCCTCCATCCAAGCAAAATGAGGACCATAACTTGTGCCAGGGAATAGCTTGCTTTGCACTGAAAGATCCACCACCCCATCTCCCCACAGCCTTTTTAGGTGTGCCAATGTAGTCTTGGTGCACGTATTCTGTAAGTGACATTCATTTGTGGATTCAATAAACATACTGGGCTGAATCTTAAAGGACAGTAGTAGAACCACAACCTCTTAGAGACAAGGAAACCACAACTCAGAGACCCCAAATGCATGTTTGGTTGCATGGATGATCTGGGACTGGATGATCCTTCAGGGAAATACTGCTCTTATTTATTTATTTATTTTTTATTTTTTTTTGGGGGGGGGGACAATCACTGCTCTCTGGTGGTGGGAGTAGGAGGCCCAGCCCCACTGCTGGAATTGAACCTCCGTCCCAGTGGGCCGCAGTCCCACGCACAACCACTGCGCCACCGGGGCTCAGCCCTTGCTCTTTCTGCTAAATTATCGGAGGAGGCTGCAGATAGATCCTGTCTAGTAGATATAGTTAACGCTTACCAAATCTTACATGTGTTCCCATACAATTCCTAGACTTCCTTGGAACAGATTCAGTTCATCAGACTAGATAACCTGTCAGTTAAGTAACTGAGATTTTTGGAGATAGTTTCTTTTCTCCAGTCAGTCCTAACTTATCCTCATTTACACAAACCGACTTTGCCCAAGTGTCCCAGCAGAGTTGCCTGTTTGAAGGTCATAGAATGTCTTACTCAAGGGTTGATGCTTTTCATTTACCTGGAAGCAATATCATGTAGTCATTTTGAGATTGATTTCTGGTTTTGGTAGGCTTAGGCTTCTGAATACTGGTTTGTATCTCTTCTCCACCAGTTATCAGCTGGTGAGCTCTGGGCTTAACTTCTTTGTGTCTCAGTTCTTCATCTTTAATAATACTTTTCTCTTTAACTTTATAAGGATTAGATAAGGTGGCATAGATGATCAGTGTGCCCAGTGAGCTTCTGATGTATGTTAGCAAGCATCATTTACTGAATACATACACAGTGTAAAAGGTACCACATTGGGGTTGTGCAGATGACATAGGGATGGATCGGATCTGAATCCCATCTTCAAGATATTTGTTGTAGTAACCCAGCACAGAGATGCATAGCCAGATAAGAAGAATTCCAATTGACATATATGGAGAATATAGACTATGGATACTGTATGCAAAGAAAATGTGATTAAGGAATCCCTCAGTTCAACCTCCTTATGTGACATATTTATCTCAGTCATTGGAGTCTGCAGGATTAAGTGGAGTGTGTGTCTCAGAGAACTGGCTCCAGGTCCAGCCTCAAATGTGTGCTTTTAGAAAAAAGTTTTGGTTTTTGCACTAAAGTTATATGACAGTGGATGCGATTGCAAAATATCTAAAAGCTTTGGATGAAATTAATGAGTGCTCTTCATTGGCGAAAAAAATCTTACAAGGGAAAAAATAATAAAACACTGCATAAACTCTCATTCCAAATAAATGTATCACATAGCCTGTCTCTACTAAATGCCCGGAGAAGTATTCATTTATTTTTTAAAAAAAACCCTTGATGATGCTACCACTAAGGACCTCTACTGACACCACTGGTTAATTCCTCTGCTGCTAACAAAAGGTCAGTGGTTCAAGCCCATCAGGCTGTCTGCCGGAGAAAGATGTGGCAGTGCGTGTTCCTAAAGAGCACAGCCAGGGGAACGTGGTGGAGCCTCGCTGATCTGTCACGTGGGATCCTGTGACTCAGAATGGATCCAGCACCACACAATAACAGTGCTACTACTGTGGACTAATTTGCGGGTGGGGGAAGGACCGGGATGGGCATGCAGGCTGAGGATGTACAATTCAGAATTGTACATGCCACTCAGAATATCCTGTTCCTTCTCTCCTCTCACCGTGTCTGGCTCATCAGTTTGGCAGTTTTCACGATTGACTCTAGTTATATTTCACACACTCAAAAGGAAGGAAAAAACAAAACATTATCAGAAATGCCCGAGTCGTAGTTTCTAGAATGGGGCTGGTGATTGACAGAACCTTTTCCTTTGTTTCTGTCTTGTTTGAACACAAACTTAAAAGCAAGGGGGAAAAATGAGGAATAAGTTTTCCAGTCCTCTTACATGTCAGGTAATTTTTATAATAGGAAAAACTCAGTTGTGACTAATGATCGCATGGGATGAGTCCCGCCCCCACCCCCTCCCCGCCACCTCCCCAGCAATATCCTCTTTCGTGTGAACCATCCTGTTATCAGCATTATTCACAACCTGGTCATTTCCATCAAATAATAAACAGACCTACTGTGGGACGAGCTCTTGTGAGATGAGCTCTGTATCAGCCTTCCTGACTTTATTTCTGGAAGTTTATTTATATTTGTATTCATATTTATATACATCCCTAAGTGTTCTGGTTTTATTTCTCTCGGTAACCCTGTCTGACACATTGTGGTTATATAGCTTGCTAGGAACTAAGTCTGAGAAGCTAACGGTGATAAAATAATTTTTGTTTAAAGTAATACTTCTGCTTTTTAAGATACTTCCATTTTTATGGTGTTGCTGGGTTTTCCTAGCATTCCCGTGAGGTATGTTTAGGAGGCATTTTCTCCTGATGTTCTTGACATAGGAACTGAAGCACGGAGAGTTTCAGAAAGAGGGCAACAACTGCAAATCCAGGGAAAATCGCTGTAAGGCTCCCAAGAGGTAGCAGAGAGCAAATAGCTCTGTTTGGACCCCAGGCCTGTAATCCATTTTTACCTGTGGTAAATACCTGGGACCATCATGTTGACTCTGACTCGTTTTATAGTGCAGTAGGGCTTTTTATGGGGCTTTCCTATGATGGATGTATATCGATTGTTGTAATATATGTAATGGTTGATTAATAAAAGCAAAACAAAACACAGAAACAGATCATTAGGCTTTTCTTCAGAGGGGCTTCTGAAAGGGTGCCAGCTGGTAACTTTTCTGGTTAATTGCCCAGTGTTTAACTGTTTGTTCCACGTGTTGTTGTTGTTGTTAGGGGTCTTCTTATTAGTTCCAACTCTTAGCAACCCTTTCCATAAGAGAAGGAAGTACTTCCCAGTTCCACATCATCCTGATGGCGTTGCTGGGGCTGAGCCCCTCCTTGTAGCCTCCATGTCAGTCTGTCTCATGAAGGATCTCCTCCTGTTTGACTGACCTCCTGTGCAGCAGCATCATTCTGAGACAGAATGTACTTGATGGCAGTGGGACTAGTTTCCTGGGTACCATGTCCAAAATATCGCTGTTCTTGCTGCTGAGGAATATTTGGCTGGACAGATCTGTTCATTTTTCTGATCCGTAGTATATTCAAGATTGGCCACCCATAATGCTGCAATTCTTCTTTGAGCTTCTCTATTCATTGCCCGGCTTTTGCTTATGCAAGGGGTGACTGAAAAGATCTTGGTTTGGGGTGGGCACACCTCAGTCCTTAAAGTAACATTTTTTTTTTTGCTCTTAAACGCTTCAAAGAAGTCTTTTTCCCCACACAATACATTGCTTGATTTTTTTTGGGGGGGGTGGGGGGGGCGGTGGGGAGAAGGCTAGTGTTTCCATGGGCATTGGTTGTGGATAAAAGTAAAAAGAAATCCCTGACAATGTCAATCTTTTGGTTGCTTTTTGGTTCACTGTGGGCTTTTGTTTTATGTTGAGGTATAATCCAAACTGAAAGATGTAGACTTTGATGTCCCGCAACAATATTTTCAAGCCTTTCTTTTCCACAAGGAAGGTTGTATGATGTGTATATTCGCTAGTTGTTGATGAATCTTCCGCCAATCCTGATCCTGGGTTTTTCTTCTAACAGCCCTGCTTGGAATATCTCTTCAGAAGAAAGGTTGAATCTGGATGCTGAAAGGATACAATTCTGATAAATGCTTTTTCCAGATTTTATTTTTATTTTTATTATTATTATTTTTTAGGCATCACTGCCCTGGTGGTGGGAGTAGAAGGCCCAGCCTTTGCTCCTGTGAGCGGGAATTGAACCTCCATCCCAGTGGGCCGCAGTCCCGTGCACAACCACTATACCACCGGGGCTCAGCCCCCTTTTTCCAGATTTTAAACCATTAAGTATCCCCCTTTTCTGTTTCGATGCTTGCCTTCTGATCCATGTCAGCTTTTGCATGAGCACATTGAAGTTCTGGAATCCCCATAACTAATTCTTTGCAGTGCTGTCCATAATTTTTTATGATCTACTCAGCTCGGTGCCTTTGCATAGTTAATAGGACAGAAGTAGACATCTTTTCGGTTTTCTCTGCTTTTCGCCAAGATTCACTTGATATCAGCAATGTTAGACCTTATTTCCTATCTTCTTCCGGATCCAGCTTTTGGCAGTTCCTTGCTAATGTATTGCTGTCACCCTTTCAGAATGATCTTCAGCAATATTGTTTTGGAAAACTTTTTATTGTAGTGTGGTGAAATTTTACCCAGAAAGTTCAGTTTCCATTCAATAATTTATAGACATTTTGTTTCATTACATTGGTTGCAATTTCCTCAATCTAAAATCACTCTTTCCTCCCCAGAAACCCTGTTTCCATTAGTCCATTTTGGCTTCTTCCTTCCTTCTCAGTTTTATTTTTGGCAAATGCTGCCCTTTAGATTTTGCATGGCTGAGTGCACTGAGGGCTACATGCCCCTCTATTATTATTATTATTATTATTATTATTATTATTATTATTTTTATTATTCACTCTATAAGAAGACTATTGTTGGTGTGAAAGTTGACCCTGGCAGTGTGTGCATTTCCAGACTTACTGGATGTCTAAATGTTGCTCTCTGTGGTTTCATCAGTTTCTATGACCAGTAAGTTTGATCTTTTCTTATGATTCTGAATTTTGCTGTACATCTCCCCCTTCCTTGTTAGTGGTAGTTATTATCTAGTTCTGTTGGTGTCAGAGTAGTTGAGCATGTGATTCATTAGTGCTTTGGACTAATTGTTTCCTTGAGTCTTTTCCTTTTTTTTTTTTAATTCTTCTTTG